>JAREIS010000402.1:600000-809401 GCA_030060385.1 Muscicapa striata striata
GAAATTTTCCTCCACCTAGGCTGGGAAATTCCAGCATCATCAGCTCGTCCCTCTGCAGCTCAGCCGGGCTCAGCCTTTTGGCAGCCCTTCGAGGTTGGTTGCCAGGGATGTGTTACTGCATCTCCTGCTTGAGTTCAAAGGAATTGGGTTAATGAGCAGAAAGTCAGCCATCAAATTACACTGACGCTTGCTTGCTGCCTCCTGGATTTCCCAGTGCAGCCTCTTTGATTCCTGGGATGGGCAATTAAATCCAGCAGCATTAAACACAAAGCACCTCACACGCTGCCTTCAGTCCCTTGCTTTTGTGTAATGTGGTCTTCAGATGAGGCTGAAACAGGAGGAGAATGAGGAGGTAGGGGAGGGAGGAGAGCACAAATTAGTGGAAAACATTTTGTCCTGGGAAATAAAACAGATCTGGAGACAGGCTGTAATATCCCAAAATCCTCAGGTACTGTAGCAGGCTGGGGGAAGGCAGCAGGCCAGCCTGGAGGAGGAGCAGCAGCTCAGGAAAGGACAGATCCATCAGGAGTGAGTGTAACTGAGGCTGGGAACTCCACAGTGCTGAGGGAGATCAGGGCTGGGCTCACCCAAGGTGCTGAAGAGAGGATCAGGGGAGCAGCATCAGGGAAAAGGAGCTTCTCTGGGTGGCTGCTGGCCCTTCCTTGGGCAGGAAGGGATGCTCCCTCCATCTGCTGCTGGAATAGCAATCACAGCAGTACAGACCTGACCCAGGAATCAATCCTGGCCTTTCCAGGGGTTGAAATATTTATTTGAAGAGGGTCCTCACCCAGGAGCTGAGAGGGAGGCACAGATCCCTCTGGGAGCTCAGGCAGCAGCAGCATCCTCCAGCAAACAGCCCTGCAGCACTGCTGTGCTGGAAGGGGCTGTTCAGTCAGGCAGTGCCAAAATTCAGTGTGCAGGGAGGGCCAGGCTGGGGCCAGGCTGCTGCCAGCTGCTGTCCTGGGCTGGGAAGGGCTGTCACCACCTGGAGAGCAGCACCGTGACCCCAGGCCCTGACACATCTTAAAATTCCCTCCTGAACAGCAACCTCTGATGAATCCTGGGGGTTGTTTTCATTTCACCTGCTGACAGCAGCCACATCCTGCTGGGTTTGCTGAGTGTTGTCAGCTGAGCTTGAGAGAGCAGGAACTGGAGGTCAAGGCCTGCCTGACAGGGAGAATTAGGAATGAGGACATCCTAATCCTTACTCCAGATTTAATGATTCCTTTCAGCATAATTAAAAATATTCAGGGAGCTTGTGGAGTCGGGCACATTCTGTAACTGTGTGTGTTGGGGAAATATATTTTTGCAAAGAAAGGCTGTTCTGTTCAGCCATGACTCAGGCCTGGGGATTGGGAGCACAAATAGGAATGATCCAGCCAGGAGAGGACATTTCTGTGGTGAGGAGGGTGGCAGAGGGGGCGTGCTGCAGCTCCACAGCCTCACACAGCACAGGAAAACATTTTTAGCTCATGCAAATGTTTCACTTCCTCCTCATATGGTGACTTCACAGAGGCAGGCACCGGAGATGGGTCTGTCAGCAGCTCCTCAGATCCACTCCCTGATGCCAGTGTGCCCTTGAGCTCTGGGAATGATCCTGGCAGGCTCTGGAGCTGCAGCCTGGCATGGGGCTGGCTCTGCTGCTGGGGGAGGGATCAGCCCCACAGGTGGGATTTGCTCTCTGTATTTTGTGTTGAATTGTCTCTCACAGCCTTGGCTCAGGTCAGAGACAGGAGCTGGGCTGGGCAGGGGCTGGGATTGAGCTGCTGCAGCCTGGCTCAGACCCTGCCTGTCCTGCCTGGCCCTCCTGTCCTGCCTGGCCCTGCCTGCCCAGCCCAGCCCTGCCTGCCCCTGCCTGCAATGTCCCTGCCTGCCCCTGCCTGCAATGTCCCTGCCTGCCCTGCCTGCAGTGGCCCTGCCTGCCCCTGCCTGCAATGTCCCTGCCTGCCCCTGCCTGCAATGTCCCTGCCTGCCCCTGCCTGCAGTGGCCCTGCCTGCCCCTACCTGTCCTGCCTGGCCCTGCCTGTCCTGCCCAGCTCAGTCTTCTCTCCAGTGTAACCATTCCAGGATTTGTCCTTTCCCCTGCCCACAGGGATGTGTTGGAATGGCCACAGCATCCCAGCACAGTCCAAGGCAGCTCAGGTTGATTGATGTGACTGACTCAAGGGTCCCTTAAGTGCAAACACAGTCAGGTTGTGCTTGGTTGGTTGGTTGGTTTTTGTTTGATTTAAAAAAAAAAAAAAAAAAAAAAAAAAAAAAAAGCTTAGTATTGTGGAATATTTGAACCAGCTTTCCGAACTCTGCAGACACAGGAGATCAGACTATGCCAGTTACAATCCAGAATGCTTTTCTCCAGGTAGCCCTGTGGATCAGGTGGCTGCTGGTGGCCTTGGGGGTGATCCTGCCACTTCAGCCAAGGGTGATGCCCTGCAGGGATCTCCTGTGACAGCCAGAGCAGCTTTTGTTTCAGCCTTTCTAGGAAACAGCTGGAGCAGAGCCAGGGAGGATGGGATGGGAGAGGGGATGGGAGGGACAGCGGGGGCTGGCAGTGCAGATGTGGCAAAGAGCAGGGGAAATGGGATCCTTTGTGCATTGCTGGTGACAGGGGCACCTGGGGGGGCTGATGGGGATTTTGGGGTCCCTGGAGCAGGGACAGTCACCATGGCAACCAGCACCATCCAAACAGTTGCTGTCACACCACTTAGTGATTGAATGAGTTCATCTCCAAATCCCTAAATAACAGTGATAACAGTAATCACATGGAAATGCTTGGTGGGCAGGGGGCTGAGGCATCTCTGCAGCCCCTGATTCCTTGGGGAAGCACACAGGGGATTCCTAGAGCAGGGATGAGCAGGAGGAGGAGGAGGAGGAGGAGGAGGTGAGTGCCCTCCTGCATCCTCGTGGGCTCCAAGGGAGGGCACTGTCCCTCATTTTTAGCTCCATGTGCTCAGGACAGCACTGGGGAGAAGCCCTGAGCATGCAGATTGCTCAGTGCTCTGCAAACTCCCCTCAGCAGAAATGGGGGAAAGCACCAAAAAGCCAGTTTCTGACAAGTCCCAACAATCTGGGGGCATTTCATGGTGTGTGATTTAATAACAAAAGTAATTTTGCTTCTCAGCCCCCTGCTGAGCTTAAGCCATGGCTGAGGCTGTGCAGCACCATGGTGGGACAGGTGTGGAGGGATTTTCCATGCTGAAAATCTGATTTTTGGTACAGAAAATTTTCCATATTTAAAAAAGAAGCCTCTCTTACCATGGGGGTAAAGAACCCTTCCCAGTTATTGTGTTTTCCCCCCTTATCTCCTGTATTTTCACTCCCTTACTGGCCAGAGCTACAGCAAGGGAAGCAAATCCATCTCTGCATCTATAAAGGTTGAATTTTTTACAGACAACTAAATATTTTAACACATGGAGACAATAACACTCTCCTGTTAAAAATAAGCAAGCTCCTCCGCCTTAGTTATGTGGCAGCTACCAAAAAATAACATCCACTGGAGCACTCAGCTGCAATTTAAAAGTAAAATTAAAATTTCGTGGTGTTTGTCTGGTTTGACAAGATTTATTGCAATCTCTCATTATGCGGCAGGTTCAAGGGAACCTCTCCAGAGGACACAGAACAATTTAGAAAATGAAAGCCTGAAACAGTTTATTATTAGAAGGTGGGTTGGAGTTTGTAGGGCTCCTACATGGAGTTATTTCATCTGGTACATTGGAGATATTTTTGCTGAAGCCATTAAACCCTTGGCACACAAACTTGTTATTAAAACTGATTTAGGCTAAGACAGGATAAATACTTTGAACTCTTGATTTAATTGACTTATTTCACTTCAGAATTCAGTCTCAGGCCTAAGACTAAAGAGAATTTAATTCACAAATTTCCCCTTCCTGCCTGTTTGTAGGTGCCAGCTCCAGGTCCCTAGTGTCACCTCCATGGCCCAGATCTCACAGCAGCTTGCAGTGTAGGAATATTTCTTTTTCACTTGGATTCTGAGCTTCAGGGTGGAAATATTTTCCTCCCTGTGTTGCTGCTGCTTCATCCCATTTATGTGATGCCCTTGCATGGAACACAGAGCGTTCCCTGCCCTCCCCCAGCTCACAGCTCTGCCAAAGGTCTCACCCAGGAGTTCAGTGGAGCTTTGTGTCCACGTCTGTGTTCAGCAAACGTGGACCAGGAGGAATTTGCTGCTCAGATAAACAGAGCTCAGGCTGCCCAGGGAATGGTCACAGCTCCAGGGAGCTCCAGGAGCTTTGGACAGTGCTCTCAGGGTGGGATTGTTGGGGTGTCCATGCAGGGCCCAGAGCTGGACTGGATGATCCTGGTGGGTCCCTTCCAGCTCAGGATATTCCGTGTTTCTATGAGACTAAAATCTGGTTTTATAGAGTCCATATTACGTTTTTATTGTCCTGGTTTTCCTCCTGCTCATGCCCCCAGCTCCCTCTGCATGATTTTCATGTCTGATGACAGCTCCACCTCTGTCTCTCAGCCCTGGCCAGAGCCTGCTTTTTCCTGGGTGGTTTTCTGTGTCCCTGCAATTACCTCGGCGTGTTTGCTTGGACCTGAGGTCTGACATGAAAGCAGGCAGTGTTTGCTGGAGGGGAGGGGATGCACCTGGGATGCATCAGAATTGCTGCCTGAACACTTGGAGCTGCAGGTCTGGGCACATCCTATGGGGAGACACAGGACAGGCTGAGCTGCTGGGGCTGGGCTGCCTCAGACGTGGCCACAGAGCCCTTGGGCCAGGCCAGGCCAGGGCACAGCTCCTGCTGGAAGGTCCTTCCCCACCAGAGTGTCCTGTGTTCCATAAAGTTGAGCCAAGTTCTCTTTTTTGTGGTTCCTCTCCTTTTTGCACAGTGTTTTTCCCCTCCCATGACTGTGATCTCTCTGCAGTTGTGCCCTGCTTTGGGTTGGTTTTTTCCCAGGAAGGATTTTGGTGGGACTGTTCCTGTGTGCTCCAGCTTTGGAGCATCCCTCCTGGCACAGCTCTGGGGTCTCTCCTTGTCCCTGGCACAGCTCTGGGCTCTGTCCTTGTCCCTGCACAGCTCTGGGGTCTCTCCTTGTCCCTGGCACAGCTCTGGGCTCTGTCCTTGTCCCTGCACAGCTCTGGGGTCTCTCCTTGTCCCTGATACAGCTCTGGGCTCTGTCCTTGTCCCTGATACAGCTCTGGGGTCTCTCCTTGTCCCTGATACAGCTCTGGGCTCTGTCCTTGTCCCTTCACAGCTCTGGGGTCTCTCCTTGTCCCTGATACAGCTCTGGGGTCTCTCCTTGTCCCTGGCACAGCTCTGGGCTCTGTCCTTGTCCCTGGCACAGCAGCACTGCCAGGATGAGCTGTGGAGCCTCACCCTGTGTGTGAGGAGCACCAGGGGCCACCATCGAGTTCCAAAGCAAAATGATCCTTTGAGAAACCCCCAAAATGAAGGGTTTGAGACACCAGCAGCCAAAATCTGTTTGGTTGCTTGCCAGTGGAGTAAGGCTAAAAACAACACAATAAATTATTTTATCTTGGATATTTTATTTGCTTAGCAACAACTCATGTGAATGTGTAAAAATGATTGAATGTCACAGAATCAAAGAACACTTTGGGTTGGAAAGGACCTTAAAGCCCATCCTTAAAGCCATGGCAGGGACACCTTCCACTATCCCAGGCTGCTCCAAGCCACATCCAGCCTGGCCTGGGACACTGCCAGTGTCCATTTGTTGATTCTAACAGGAGCTCAGCTGGTCAAAACAGGATCCTGAGCTTCCCAAAGTTTGCTCACACTCCCACCTCCCCCAGATCCTGCGTGGGGGACTTGGGGACGTGCAGTGCTCAGAGCTGGGATCACTCAGGCAGCTCAGAAAAGGCTGGAATTTGTCTGATATCCTGAATTCTGAATTTCTGCTGGAAACAAACCCAGGCTGTTTGCAGGGTACACAAATGTCCCAGTGTGGTTTGGCAGGGCTGGCTTTGCCACGTGGCTGGGATCAAGGTTGGAGGTTTCCTTTTCCAAAATGCCATGTGGATGGTCAGGGGTATCCTCAGGGAGCTGCTGCTGGAACAACCTCAGCTCTTGGCATTAGAGGTGGATGCTTGAGCTGAAGCAAAACATGGCAGAGAGATAAAGATAAGATAAATATTAATTATCAGCATCAAACAAAAAGATGGGATAATAGATTCCCATTTTATAGCCCCCCAGCATTAGGAGACATGTCCAGGAAGTGGTTGCTTCTCTCCAGTGTCTTCATAAATTCCAGTTTCTCAGGTGACTAAGTGGTATCTTTGGGATGATGGAAATTAAAATACATATACATAAAATATAAACAATACAGAAAATCGTCTTAGGTTGGGCCAAGAGCCTGGTGAGCTGTCCCTGGTGGTTCAATCAGTGCAGAGTTTGTGGTACAGAAACTTCCCAGTAAATTAGGAGTGGAAAGGATAAAAAAATCCCAGCTGATAGGAGGTTTAGTTCCTGTCCTGCAGCTCTTTTCAAACAAATGATAATACTCTGATATCAGACTGCTGGTGCTCCCACCAGGAGTTACTGCTTCAGCATCCCAACCCTGGAATGTGCTGGGGATGCTTGGGAAACACCTGGGCTTGGAGGAGTTTGCTGTGTGTTGGAAAAACCCCTCCAGACCCCAGTTGGGCTCCCTTAGGACTGACTTTTCACAGTTCTGCTTTTCAGCCAAAATGCTTTCTCTAGAGTTTCCAACTTCTTTTTTATCTACTTTCTTCTACACAAAAATCAGGAGTAAGTGTGGAGGTGGCTCCACAGGCAGCAGGAGGAAGCAGCTGAGATCCTCTCCCAGGCCAGGGAATCTGCTGGAAGCGTTCACAGGTGATGTCCACAGGGAAAAGCTGCTCCCAGGCTGTGCTAAGGCCCAGACTGAGGTGCTGGATGGTGCTGAGGTCCTTTCTCTGAGCTTGTCCCCTGCAGCTACTGGGTTTGGCCACTTGTGTCCCTCAGCTCAGGGTGGTTCATATCCCATGTGTGGAGGTGATTCAGGGAGTGCAGGAACCTGGACTGGGAAACAAAAGCTTCCCATGGTTCAAGCAAAGCCCTTCAGCTTCCTTGGCCCCTGTGAACATCCTCTGCTAAAGCTTCAGCTCCTTCAAAAGCTGAGGCTCAGCCAAGGCCTTCAGAACCAGTTCCTGACTCATTCTCAGGCTGATTTCATTGGAAATTCTAAACCTGCCTGAGTCAGGGCTTGTGATGGGAGCCTCTCAGGGCTGTCTGCAGGCAGCCCTCAATTGCTCTCCAGGATCACAGGAGGATGTGAAGTTGAACATCTTGAGGCATGTGCTGTCTGCAAGGATAAAACCAGGGAGGTGCTGCCAGCAGAGCTGGAAGAACTTAAACTTACCCAGAGAGATCCCATCAGAGAAAGGGAATTCTGGGAAGATGTGTGATTTGGGAAGCCCTTGATAATCCTCAAAGAGGAAAATGGCAGGTCAGACATCTGGGGTCTCTCAAACCAGCCATTTCCCATCACAGCATTGTGCCCCTGCAACTTCAGGATGCAAAAAAAGGTCCTGACAACATGACCAAAGAAATTCTGTGTATTTATGGGAGGGAGGGATTTCAAATTTTACTGTTTGCTCCCAGTAACATTTCCTAGAGGATGAGACTGACTGCTGCTCTCTGCAGAGGGATGTAGAAAAGGATGTGATGAAAATGCTTTCACAGAAGAGCTACAGTAGTGATTTAAAATGCAGAAAACAAAAGTGTTAGCACTTGATCAGGTCAGTCTGTCAGTTTATTTGTTCCTCTTAGAGCTGAGTCCTTTCCATTTGTCCAATATTTGTCACAATTTCTTCAAGGCCATGGTAGAAACTTTGACACAAACTCTAGATATTTTTGTTCACTTCCCAGTCTTCCAACCTCAAACCACCCCATATCCTGTATGTCCCACATGTGTGCTGCTGCTGTTGAGGTGGAGAAGTGCCAGGAAATGCCAGGGAATGCCAGGAAATGCCAGGAAATGCCAGGGAATGCCAGGGAATGCCAGACAGCCCCAGGGGTGAGGATCACCCTGCTGAACTTTGGGGCCAAACTGCAGCAGAATCTTTTCAGTTCATTCAGGTGAGATCTGCCTGGGGTACTGAGGGATGGTGACAAAGGAAGGGTCTGAGAATTTCCAGGGGGTGCCTGGCTCTGGACCAGGCACCAAGGGGCAGGAGGTGCTGCCTCCCCAAACCCCCCTGGTTTGTGTTGAAATGGAGCTGTGGGGAAGAGCCATCACTGCAGGAGAGGCAGGGTGGGGGAGCAGAAGTTGATGGAGCAGGGATAAAATTGTGCATTTTTCCTCCCTGGTGCTATGTGAGTGGTTCCAAAGGAGCTGAGCTGAGGGTGAATTGCTCCTGCCCAGCACCCATCAGGTCAGCAGAGGGGGAGGATGTGAGTGGGTCCCACCCAGGTGTCCCCCTGTCCCTCTTCCCCTCCTTCCCAGCACACTCCCAGCGTTTTGCTGCCACTGCTCCATCTCTTGCTGCCATCAGCCACATTCACTCTTTTATTTTAAAAACCCTGTTGGGGGTGTTTGCTGCACTGGCCTGGGGCAGCAGGAACACAGCTGGACCTGAGCAGCATCAGGGCTTGGCTCTGGGCCTGCTTTCATTTCCACTCCATGGAGGAGCCCCTTGAGCTGTTAAACCACAGCCAGTGCTGCTTTATCACTGCCCAGAACAGGCTTAGGCCAGGCCTAAGTGCTTTGGTGCTTGGGTTGGGCAGCCAAACACGAGCCTGTCCCTGGCACTGTGAGCTCTCACCTGAGCCTTTGCTCACCTGGGCAAGGTTCATTTGGCTCCTGGGCAGCACCAAGGAGTTTTGCAGCAGGAAAAAAGTGGAGCAGTTGAATGTTCCTGCCCCATGGAGCACCAGCTGCACCATCCCCTGCCAGTAACCCCAGCAGGGTTTGGGTGAAGCCATCCCAGATCCATGTGTCAGGACCCCCCAAATTCCATTGGGTTTCTGGCAGAGCAGATGGGCAGAAATCGTGCAAAGAAAAAAGCTGACAGGGAGCAGGCTCTGCTCCTCCCCCCCTTTCTGTAGCCAGGGGATCAATCCCTGTTGCTACAGCAACTGATTATTGACATTTATTAACAAAAAGCCCACTTATAACTTGAAAGTGCTTATTCACAAAATCTGTTTGCACTTAAGGTTATATAAGGAGGCACAGTCTGCACTGGCTGACATTATCCAAACCCAACAACTCATTAAATTCAACCAGAGCTGTGTCACAGCCCTTTCCACTCCCAACCTGCCAAGCCCTGCTGGGGCTGATGCTCCCAGTTTTCAGCTCTAAATATCCACTTGTTAATTAAATTTCTCCTGTCTACTGGCACAAGGGCAGAGGACTGGAATAGATTGTTTGGAAGATTATTTTTCTGGACTCTTGATTTACCAAAGGTGTTTTGTCCCAGGTAATGGGCATGAAACTTTCACAGAATCACAGAGGGTGGGAAAGACCTCCAAGATCATTGAGTCCAACCATTGGTTTGGTCTCTAATTTAGAGGATATTCTCCTTCTTTTGAGCATTTTCTGGTTTTTCAAAGGCAGAAATGTTGAATGTTGAAAAGAATGAGTTGAGGTGGGATTTCTGTATTGATTCTAGGCTGAGTTCAGTTTGCAGATATAGCTCCAAAACACTAAATATAACTGCCAATACTTGTTAATTGTTCTTGTTAATACTTTGTAAGCTGCAAGTGATTTCACTAAAGCAAGTTGTTGATTTAGTAATCAAAGTAATGACAGTGCTTCAAAATTCTTTTAATTTGAAGTCACTTTGGATGCTGCAGAGTTAAGGAGTCATGCTGGAAGCTTATTGCCAGTGGGGCTTTCTACAGACTTATCATTTTCAAACCCAGCATTTTGAGCTTGTTTTAGTGAAATGCTAGAAAAAGGCCAGTAAATCTCTATGGCAAATTGGAAATGTTATTTTGGATTTTGAGAACAATAGAAATGAGAAGTATTGACTAGGCATAGGTTTAATTTAGGTTTTAATTATAATTTTTGTGTGAGTAGTCTTTAAATTCTTCCTACAAAGCAATCAACACTCCGGAGGTAAAATTCCACCCCTAGGAATTGAGGAGGAGGCAGCTCAAAATAGCACAGCACCCTCTTCTCCCTTTCCTCCTGTCCTTGTGCAAGCAGGCAGCAGAGAGCTCATCCCTGGATCCTGCAGATGAGGAGATAAAGGAGAGGAGGAGCAGCCCCAGGCCAGAGTTCCTCAGGCAGGAGGTGCCACAATCCTCTTCCAGCAGCACCATCCCATCTCCTGCAGGGCTCCTGGAGCCAGAGGCTCCACCCTGGACTCGGGGCCAGGGCTGTCTCCCCTTGCCAGCCACCACAGCCATTCCCTGGCCCTGCTCTTCCTGCTGCTCTTGCTTCAGGGAGAGCTGAGGGCACCAGGAATGAGCACTGTTACATCCCTGGCCCAGCAGCAAATCCACCAACCACTACCATTCTCCCAGTCTGCTTTCCCTGTGTCCCAGCACTGGGATGTGGGAGCTGCTGACTGTGCTCTGTCCCAGGTGCAGTGGGGTGGCTCTGGAGCTTTTTTCTCCATTCTGATTCCAGCATTTGTGGAGCTGTTGATGTCTCCTGGTCCTGTGCCTGGAAGCCTCTAGGAAAATCTTAATTTTGTCTGGATTAGGATCAACATCTCCTTGTCCTTCAAGGCTGTGAAGTGGCAACAACTCCCTTCAGGAGCTGCATTCAGATGCAAAAGTAGAATTTTTGGAAAATCCTTTTCAAAAATGTCATTCTGTTCATGGCCAAACCATCCCATCATTTGCCTTCTGGCTTTCCCTCATCAAATAAACCTGAGGAGAAAAAGCAGGTGGAGGCAGATTTAGCAGAAAGAGTTTTACCAGCTCACATCTGCATTGTGGTGATGGTGACAAGTGGGAGCAACAGTGCAGTGATCACAGTGGGAGTGATGGGACAAGGGAATGGCTTCAAACTGAAAGAGAGCAGGGATAGGTGGGATTTTGGGAAGGAATCATTTCCTGGCAGGGTGGGCAGGGCTGGCACAGGGTGCCCAGAGCAGCTGGGGCTGCCCCTGGATCCCTGGCAGTGCCCCAGGCCAGGCTGGACAGGGCTGGGAGCAGCCTGGGACAGTGGGAGGTGTCCCTGCCATGGCAGGGGTGGCACTGGAGGGGTTTAAGGTCCCTTCCAACCCAAACCATTCCATGATCTTACAGTGCTGCTCCTGTACAGAAGCACAGCCAGACTGACATTTAGGGAGGGTGGGATCCAGCTGAGCCCATGGCAGGGCTGGATTCAGCTGTGGTTTCCCATGTCAGACAGGACCCAGAGGTGCTGTGGAGGGGACAGGAGCTGCAGAGGCTCCAGCTCTCCTCTCAGCCCCAGCCTGGTCAGCTGGAAACACTGGGGATTGTCCAGCAGCCCAGGGATGGCTCTGGCTGGAACAGGAGAGCACAGGGACCTTTCAGGCCAGACGAGCTCTCTGCACCTTTGGCTCTCCCGAGCTGCTGCTCAGTGTCAGTGGGAGCTGAAGGGAAGCCTGAGGTCAGTGTGACAGCTCTGGGGCCCTTCTGGCCCAGGCTGGGAATTTGAGACAGGCACCAGGATAATTCCACAGGGAAATCCTGCCTGCCTTGGGAGCTTCCCATTCCCAAACAGCAGCTGGCTGCTTTGAAATCGATAGTGCATGGAAAGAGGGGGCTTTGCACAAATGGAGTTTTCTCATCCTGCCTTCTGGGGAACAGTTGGATGGGGGGCTGGGGACTCTCAGACCTGTCTCTGGGACAGAGAGGCTCTGAGTTAACCAGTAAGGTACCAGTAAGTTTCCTATAAATCATCAGTAAGGTGACTTTTCTTTCCTCTGCTCATTTATTTCATTGCCTCACACCTCCTGTCCCACAGCAGCTGCAGGGATCCCATCCAAGGGGATGCAGATGGGAACGGGAGCCCGGCCCCCCCTGCTGCCCAGCCCCATCCCGGCCAGGATCCCTTTGAAATCCAACACACCCGTTAACGTGCATCCTGCCCCTGCTGCTAACAGCTGCTCCAGCCATTGGGTCTGTGAGCTCCTGCTCCAGTGTGTAAATCTGAGCTCCTACTCCAGTGTGTAAATCCCGGGCTCCTGCTCCAGTGTGTACATCCCGAGCTCCTGCTCCAGTGTGTAAATCCTGAGCTCCTACTTCGGTGTGTAAATCCCGAGCTCCTGCTCCAGTGTGTAAATCCTGAGCTCCTGCTCCAGTGTGTAAATCCTGAGCTCCTACTTCAGTGTGTAAATCCTGAGCTCCTGCTCCAGTGTGTAAATCCTGAGCTCCTGCTCCAGTGTGTAAATCCCGGGCCATGCTGCTGCCGATGCTGCCCTTGGATTTCCATGTGGGGCTGTTAATCAGCTCCTGTTACCACTCGCTCCTTTATCTCAAGTGCGAGTTATCTCTGGAGCAGATCTGGAGTGCTCCGTTGCACCGTTTGTCTTTCTAAGGGGAAATGGGATAATTAGCGAGCGTTAACCAAGGGGCAGAGCAAAATTATGGAATCCTTTAGCTTGGAAAAGCCCTTTAAAATCAAGTACAACCATGAACTCCTCAGGGAGAGCCTCCTTCCCCTCACTTCACACCTCTGCTTTCAGATGCTTAATCCCAATAATGGGAAGAGTTTAGATGTGTGACTCGTCCTCTTGGCACAAGAGCGTCGAGTACCTGTTAGAGCTGGATGGATTTGGTGTCACAGGACATGGTGTTTATGGGGTGAGTTAATGTAAACCCTGCTGGGGTGAGACAGAACTACCTGCAGACAGTGAAGTGAAAAAAATCAGTGATTGCAGTGATTGACTGAGGCTGGGGAGCTTTGCTGTGTGCACAGCAAAGGTTGAAATCAGAACTTGGTTTTAATTTAAATATAATACTTAAAAAAACCAAAAACAAAAACAACAGCTTTTAAGGTTGTAGACATACTTGCAGGCTGCTGGGTGTTGGCTGCAGCCTTGCTCCATGGGATCCAAACATCCCCAGGTCTTCCCCAGGGGCTGAACTCCCTTGTCATCCCTGCAGCAGCACACGTGGGTCACACTTCAGAGAGCTCACAGGCAGTGGAGGATGTGAAACATCACAGATTTCTTTTGGTTGGGAAAGACCCCCCAAGATCATGGGAAGTGCCTGCAAAGGTTTCAGCCCGGAACTGCAGATTAATTATCCTTAATTACGCCGCCTTTTGCTGGCAGCAGCTCAGCTCTCATGGAAGGGACAGAAGGAGCCAAGAGCAGCTCCAGAGAGTGACCTCAGTGTTTGCTCTGCCCAAGGAGCTCAGAATTACCTGTCAGCAGCTGCTTTCTCCTGGTCACCACTGTTTACACATGGAGCCAGTAATTCCAGCTGTTCCCCTCTCCTGCTGCAGGAACTCTGCAATAATTACAGGCAGCAATTGAAAGGGAGCTGGTTCTTCCCTGAGTGGGAAGAATGCATCCACCCAGAGTCAGGTGAGTGTCATCACCTTTGGGAAAGGCTGGTCCAAAGAGATGCAGCGACAGGACAAGAGAGAATGGCTTCGAGCTGCCAGAGCACAGGGTTAGATGGGATATTGGGAACATAATCTTCCATGTGAGGGTGGGGAGGCCCCTGGATCCCTGGAAGTGTCCAAGGCCAGCTTGGAGCAGCCTGGGGTAGGGGAAGGTGTCCCTGCCCATGGCAGGGGTGGCACTGGATGGTTTTTAAGGTCCCTTCCAACCCAAACCATTCTGGGATTCTGTGATCTCCTCCCAGCAATTGCTGCAAGGAGGATTGTGCACCAGGCATGACCTCTCTGTGAGGCTGCGAGGCACCATCTCACCAAAGCCCAGGAGAGATTTCTAAGCTGCCAGGTCATTCTCAGGTGGGTTTTTCAGAGCCTGGCTCACTGAGCAGCTCACCTGGGCTGGCAGCAGGAGGTTCCTGTGCCTCTGTTCTCAGGCATCCCAAAAAACTGTTGGCTTTGGGGGCTGGGACAGGATTTTAGCGCTGGAGGAATTTGCATTACTTAAGGAGGGTTTTCAGGGCTCTCAGGGTCTGGCAGACTCTCTCTAATCATCTGAGCAAATCGTTTGTCCTGCCAAACTGTGGAGGTTCACCCAGCAAGGCAGAGAATTGCTTAATTCCCAACTTGTGGTGTAAGAGAACCTCACTCAGAGCGTTTGGTAAGATCAGGGTCTGTGCCAAGGGAGCGCTGCCCTGCGAGGGTCACACCTGTGCTCGCTCCCTTTCATCCTCTGGTTTTTGGTTTCCACACCCTGTGCTGGTGTGTGTGACGAGGTCTGAGTGTGGTGTCACTGTGTCACCCCTGCTCCGGGTGTGGTGTCACTGTGTCCCCGTGTCCCCTGCTCCAGGTGTGGTGTCACTGTGTCCCCGTGTCCCCTGCTCCAGGTGTGGTGTCACTGTGTCTCTGTGTCCCCTGCTCCAGGTGTGGTGTCACTGTGTCCTCGTGTCCCCTGCTCCGGGTGTGATGTCACTGTGTCACCATATCCCCTGCTCCGGGTGTGGTGTCACTGTGTCCTCGTGTCCCCTGCTCCGAGTGTGGTGTCACTGTGTCCCCGTGTCCCCTGCTCTGGGTGTGATGTCACTGTGTCCCCGTGTCCCCTGCTCCGGGTGTGGTGTCACTGTGTCCCCGTGTCCCCTGCTCCAGTGTGGTGTCACTGTGTCCCCGTGTCCCCTGCTCCAGGTGCAGTGTCCCTGTGTCCCCGTGTCCCCTGCTCCAGGTGTGGTGTCACTGTGTCCCCGTGTCCCCTGCTCCAGGTGTGGTGTCACTGTGTCCCCGTGTCCCCTGCTCCAGGTGTGGTGTCCCTGTGTCCCCGTGTCCCCTGCTCCAGGTGTGATGTCCCTGTGTCCCTGTGTCCCCTGCTCCAGGTGGGGTGTCACTGTGTCACTGTGTCCCCGTGTCCCCTGCTCCAGGTGTGGTGTCACTGTGTCCCTGTGTCCCCTGCTCCAGGTGTGGTGTCACTGTGTCCCCGTGTCCCCTGCTCCGGGTGTGATGTCACTGTGTCCCCTGCTCCAGGTGTGATGTCCCTTTGTCCCTGTGTCCCCTGCTCCGGGTGTCCTCAGCTCTTCCCCATCAGCGAGTTCTGCCTTCGGGGCTGCCGAGGGGAAGGGTCAGTTCACTGTGCTGCACACAGGAAGAGTCACGAGACCAAGAGCAGTTTCACAAAAAGATAGGCCTTACCTTTTTTTATACTGGAAACCCCATGAGCCATGTCTGTGTGCACCAAAACCCCGAGGTGTGAGAGGCTGAGATCCTGAGCTGGACTGAGCAATGCTCCATCCTGCAGTGTCAGTAGTTTGATGGGAGGAAGGTGCTCCCTGTGCAGCCTGGGAGGCTGAAGGGTTCATTTGGCATTTGGGCTGTGCCTCCTCCAGCTCTGCAGCCCCTCAGCCCCAGTGGGGGCAGAGCCCTCAGGCAGCAGGGATGGCTCTTTGCCCAGAAATTATTCCACAGTGGTGGCATCTTATCTTGTCACTGCAAAGGCTCTTCAGAAAACATATAGGGAGCCTCTTGAACTGATGTGTCAGCCTTGGAACAAAGAGTTCATCTGCTTCTGGGGGAAACATTTGCTCCACAGCTCATTTTTCTCTGTCCACAGCTCAATTTCTCAAGTTTTCAGGAGCAATGTGAAAGATTGAACTGTGGTGAGCCTGGAGGAGGATTGACTGATTAGGAACTGGGGTAGGGGGAGACATTTTGCTCAGCTGGAATGACTGCAGCAAAATAAATTAATGCTGAATGCCTGAGCCATGGATGTTTGATTTGTTAATGGCCTTGGCTTTGCAGGCATTTGGTTGATGTAGCAAATTTCTCAGTGCCATGTGCAAAAGTGCTGATTTCTCCCAGCACAGCTTCAAAATATGGAAGCAGAAACAGTGATTAATTCTTCCTGCTGAGAGATGGAGCTGCTGGTGGTGAAGCTCCAGCATTTGGTACCTGAAGATAGGATCCAGAACAGATTGGGATTGTTGGTACTGTCCTTGCCACAGCCCTGGGAAGTGACCAGTGTCCCTCTTAGGCTGGAAACCTTCAGGATATCTCATGCCATGTCATATTCTTAGATAAATTTATCTGTCTGTGGAGGAAATGTTACAGGAGCATAAAACCCTGCACATCACCAGGTTCATTTTCTTGCAACCTTGGCAGCAGTGCTGCATCCCTGTAGGGTGTTTGTGAAAGGAGTGGGATGAATCCAGAGGGTCCCAGGTTGTTTGGGATGATGCCCATACTGTTGGAGTGCTGCAGTGGCACTGCCAGGAATCACAGCCTTGGCTCTGACCCACAGGGAGCAGCAGGTCTGGTGTGGGAAGGGAAGAGGCTCAAAAATATCATTTCAGGGAAAACTTGCCCTCCCTGCAATCAGAGATAGGAAAAAGGATCAATTCTTCTGCAGCTGAGGATGCAAACTGTGCCAGACAGTCATTAAAGGCATTTTCCTGTGCTGGTGACCTGGCTCTGCTCTCAAGCTGCATCCCAAGCCTGCTCAGGAACTGACCCGTGGTTATTCCAGGGACATGGAGGCTCCAGTGGCCTCACTGCCAGCTCACAGCCAGGCACCAGCCCTTCACTGTCCCTCTCCCTTCAGGCTGAACCCTCCTTGCACCTTCCTGGGGCATCACCTTGCCAAAAGCTGGATGAGATTCTCCTCAGATCATTAAAACCCTGTCTGGTAGGGCAGGGATGTGGACCCAGCCCTTGATCAGCTGCCTGCTGAGCAAGCTGGCTCTGGGGCAGATCCCGTGGCTGGGCTGTTTCCAGCAGGGGCAGCTGCTGACAGACATTTGTGTGTTGTGTGTCCATGTTGTGTTTATGGAGCTGCTGTCCTGCAGTAACACCCCAGCATGAAAATTAAAATGTTGTGCAAATGCTGAGAGCTGGGGGTGCTCACCTGGAGAGGAGAAGCTCCAGGGAGAGCTCAGAGCCCCTTGCAGGGCCTAAAGGGGCTCCAGGAGAGCTGGAGAGGGACTGGGGACAAGGGATGGAGGGACAGGACACAGGGAATGGCTCCCACTGCCCAGGGCAGGGCTGGGTGGGATATTGGGCAGGAATTGCTCCTGGCAGGGCTGGCACAGGGTGCCCAGAGCAGCTGGGGCTGCCCCTGGATCCCTGGCAGTGCCCAAGAAGCACCCTGGGATAGTGGAAGGTGTTCCTGCCATGGCAGGGGTGGGAATGGATGGGATTTAAGGTTCTTTCCCACCATTCTGTGACATTGAGAATCAGCCTGGCTATGAGCATTTCCCCTCAAACTCTGCATTTCTATAAGTAAGAATCTCTTTGTTTATGCACCTGTTTTTCATGCCAGCTTTGCCACAGGGAAGAGCATTTTCACATGATCTGACACATTTTTCAGCTATTTCTGCAAATCCTGGTGGAGTGAGGCAAAGGAAAAGTAGAAATAGGTCAGGTATTTAAATAAGATATAGTTGTCTCTCTTCACAGCAAGTTGCCTTTTTTCCTGTCTATGTGAATTGTGCTAATTTTTCAGGGAATAAAGAGAACAAAGGGAAGCAGAAGTGCCAGCGTTTTCATTCTGCAATTGCAGCTTCAGAGCCCTTTCCTTTGCAGAAGTGATACTGAGACCACTCTGGAACATCTCAGCAAATGCTCCTTAAATAATAACCCCAAATTGTCTGCTCAACCTCTCTGAATACACAAAATCCACTTAAAATCCTGCCTGTCATTCTGCTGTCACATAAAAATTTGATTTCCCTGCTCCAAGCCTCGTCCTTGGTGCCTTGCAGTGTCATGAATGCATAATATTAAGAGAACACAGGGAAATTTGGGTGCTCTCAGGAGTCATCTGGCTTGAAATGCAGAGAACAGGCTGCCCTTGGTCATTGAGGTGGATTTGGATTTCTCAGCTTGGGTCTGTGTTCCAGGAGAGCCTGTGGCTGGTGCCACCCTCCTGCCAGGCCAGCTGTCACCTCAGCTCAGGCTGGTCTCACTGCTCCTGCTCCTTGGAGAGGACATTAGGAATCCACAATGAAATTCCCCTTTTTAAGTATCTGCACTAATGGCAGGACTTGGTTCCTTGACTTAAAATTTTGTGATGGAAGGAAAATCTTCCTTACAAGACTGCCCCAGCCTCTGTTCTCCCCAGGCTTTGTGTCTTCAATCCCAACTCACCTCAGTGCTCCCAAGCAGAACAGGGATGATTTCCATCATGCCTGAAATTTGATTAGGCCCAAAGTGTGTCATTGTTATACTGATCCAGAGGTGATGTCAGTGCTGGTTCATGCTGGGCTTTCCCTCATGGACAGTTTTACCTGGTGGAGGAAGCAACTTTTCCCTTCATTATAGCACCAGGGACTGCTGCCACCCAATCACCCTCACTCTTCCTTTGTGCCCTTCCTGAAATCCCCCCCTTCCTCCTCAACCCATCCATCTCCTCATTCCCTGCTGCAGTTACTGCTCCTCTTCTCTTTTCTGCCGTGGAATTCTCCTTCATGACCAGCCATCATCCCCATCCTTTGTGTTGGGAAAGAGGCCAGATTTCCTCAGGACTGTCCACAAACCAGCATTGCTGGGGAAGTTTGGTGTAGATGGGATTCATCAGCCCCCAACACCCTGAGAACAGCTGTAGCCTGTTCAGACAGCATCCCTGAAACACCATCCCAGGAGCAGCCAAACCAGTGCTCTGAGTCACCTCAGGGTCCCGGTTCTTGTTCCTGAGACCCCCGGGCTCTGCTCAGGGATCTTTCAGTAGCACCAACCCCAGTCCAAGCTGTTCCTTGGTTTTCTTCCCATCTCCTCCTGTGTTTAACCCCCATTTTAAGCCCTGCACATTTGCCGTGTCTCTTCAGGCTTCTCCGAAGGGCGCTGGGTGTGCTCTTGCCGCAGGGCTCAGAGGGAAGCAGCAGCGGGTTCAGAACTGAGCCCTGGCTGCGGTGATGGAGCAATGAGAGCTGTGCCCTGAGTCACCCTGCCTGTGCTGCTTCCCCTTCCCGTCCCGTCCCCAGCCTGACCCTTCCCTGCCCTGCTCCTCGGCGCTGGGTTCGTGTTTTCAGCTGCCCTGGCTTTGCCAGGACCATGTGTTTGAAGGGAGCACGGAGCAGCTGCCGCCGTCCTTCCCATCCCACGGCTCCCAGCAGGGCCGGCAGGAATTCAGGGCTGGGACAATCCTTTGTGCCAGCGATTCTCCTTCTGGCCCTGGAGAGGGGCGTCTGAAAGAGGAGGGACCTCAGCGAGGCTCCTCAACATCAGCTTAAAAGCCTGGCATTAATTGAAGGATGATTCAGCTTCCTCAGCTAAAGTGTCACCGTGTGGATGCTGGGAGAGGAGGAGGAGGAGGCGCCTTCCTCGCTGGCACCGAGCCACGAGCACCCCCTCCCCCTGCGCTCCCATTCCGCGAGAATCCATGGGTTAGCAGCCGGGAACGAGGCGGGGGTGGCGGGCAGGGTGGCCCTGGAGCCTGGGGAAGTGTCCGTGTGTGTCACTGTGTGCCCTGGGCTGTGACCCTGTGCCGGGGCCGCTGTCACGGGAGGGGCCGCGGGAAAAGCCGCAGCAGGCTCAGCACGAGCGCGGCTCTCCTGTCATGCTGTCCCCTGAAGCTTTAGCTAATTTCTCTCTCTTTCCATTAGAAAAGGAGAAAAATCTGGGTTTTCAGATCAGCTCTGGAAATAGAGGCAGGAGGCAGCGCGGCTGTTCCGGGCCAGCGGAGGGGAGACCGAGCGAGGTTCCCGGGATGTGCCCGGGGCCGATGGGCTCCGCTCTGCGCTGGGCACGGCGGTGCCGCTGGCCATCGGACATGATGTCACCGCGTCCTGCATTAAGTAGGTCACGGTGACACTCCGCCCGAGAGCGCCAGCGCTCTGCCCCAGCCGAGCTGGCGACAGGGCCACCCCCAGGGCACGTGAGAAGCCCCCCGAGAGGGGATTCGGGCAGGGCTGTGCTCGTGCGGGGTTATCCGAGTGCGGGGAGCGGCACTGGGGCGGTGAATGAACCCATCCCGCTGCTCTGCACAGCCCCGCTCGGCTGGCAGCGATCAGGCATCAGATGGGATGAGGGATATCCAGGTTGCTATAGCGACCGCGAGCTGCTGCGCTGGGAGCAGCCGCTCGCCAGCATCCTTCCAGCACCCCCAGCCACCCCCCGCACCCCCACATCCATCACCCCCACCCCCAGCACCCCCACATCCAGCACCCCCACATCCATCACCCCCACATCCATCCCCCCCTGCACCCCCACCCCCAGCACCCCCACATCCATCACCCCCACCCCCAGCACCCCCACATCCAGCACCCCCACATCCACACCCCCAGCACCCCCCATCCAGCACCCCCCATCCAGCACCCCCACCCCCAGCACCATCCATCACATCCCATCACCCCCAGCACCCCACATCCATCACCCCCAGCACCCCACATCCATCACCCCCACCCCCAGCACCCCACATCCATCACGCCACACCCGGCACACTCGGCCCCTGCCCGTGCCTCTGCCCGTGCTCCTGGCCCCGGATGTTCCCCAGGGTGGCAGAGCCCTCCCAGCACATTCCCGGCTCCGGCTGTAGCGAGCTCAGCAGGGATGTGCAGGGAATAGAACAGAGCTGAGCTGTTTGCCCCGGCTCTGCACGGAGCACGGGCAGGGACAGTGACAGTGCCTGCCCGGTGTCCTCACAGCCACCCCGAGCTGGCACTGAACTGGGGCTGTGGGTGGGATGTGACAGCCCTGCTTCCCATCCCCTCTGCCTGGGCACAGCCCTGCTGCTGTTGTTCCTGTGGCTTCCAGCCCCTGGAGCCAGGCAAACCGAGCTGCTGACTTCCCCACAGCAAATCATCCTCTCTCTTGTCCCAGCTGCTTCCCAGCAGTTTCACTGGCACAGGTTGATCCCAAGGAATAATGAGAAAAAAAACCAGAATTTCAAAAGTGTTCATGCTGTTTGTTTCCCTGTTGTGATTTTGGGTGATCTCTGGGAAGCTCAGTGGCAGCTTCCCCCTTGTTGTGGCTTCAGACCTCTGCCAGGCTCTAAAAATATCCATTTTATCCAGCTGCAGTAAGAAAAGCAGAGCTGCTCATCCCTCAGGATGGCTGGAGGTTTTCTCTGTGCCAAAGTAAGAGCAGAGCATCTCTGTGTTGTTGTTTTCCAGTGTAAAGCATCCATCAGCTGTTCCATCCACTCCTTGCTACTCCAAGATTGTTGCCCCTTGAAAAATCAAGTAAATTTGAGTGGAAAATGGATGAATAATCCCACTCCTTTGTCCTGTCCATCAGCCCCCTGTACCTCACAGTCTTGCAGATGCTGAACAAACACATCCCAGATGCCTGAAAGGTGCTGGATTCCCTTTGAAGTATTTTTGAGGGAGGAATTTCTACCTTCCTTAAACTTCAGCTGGCAAAATTTGATCAGTAGCTGCAGGACAGGCCAGGAGTATCCTTTGAGGGGGGACTTTGCAAGTGTGCCCCTGTAAGCATGGGGCTGGTGCATTCATTCCCCCATGGGCCATGGCAAGGACAAGCACTGGGAAGAGAATACAAGGAAAGATTTTTGCTGTTTCTCAACCTGCCCAGGAATTGAGTCCATGATGTCCCAAACAGAAGGCAGCTCTGCACTCATCTTCCTGAGAGCTCTTATTTTATTTATGTGCTGGTGCATTTCTAATGCCAGGCTCTTGGCATCACCCCCATGTGCTGCTTTCCTCTGCTCCAGCCAAGGACTTGGAATCATATTTTTGGCATGGTGGTTTTTATAAAATATGTAACGCTCCAGCATCGTGCGGTCACAGCAGAGCCGGGAGCAGGATGAGCTCTGACTCCCCAAAGCCTTGCCAGGCTCAGAATAGCTCTGAAATGTGACTTAATTGGAGGCTGCAGAAGAAGCTGCAGTTGATCCCTGGTGCTGTCAGTGCTGAGAGCAGGGTGTGGTTGGGGAGGGGAAGGGGAGCAGCTCGTGCTGCTGGGCTGTGACTGTCCCCAGCATCCTCCTGCTCTCTCTGCAGCCACAGGCCCCACATGCCCTGGCCCAACTCTCCCTACCCTTTGCTTTCCCTTCAAAAATTCAAATTACATTGGATTCTGAGTGAATTTAATTTGCAGAATCATTGAACAGTTTGGATTGGAAGGGACCTTAAAGGTCATTTAATCCAGCCCCCATTCCTGTGGTATGACAGGGATCAGGGAAGGAGTGCTGTGTGGATTTTAGAGTTCCCTCCAGGGGGCATATGGCAGGTTGGAGCCCCTACCAGGATGTTCCACCCATCCATCAATCCTGGCTGCCATGGGGGCTGGGAGCTGCCTCTGCCTCAGGGGATTGGAAATTTTTCATTTTGCCTGCTGGAGGAAATGAAATATTTAGCACACTATTGGTGCTTTTTTTACTGTTTTCATAAGCTCCTTCGTTCCTGCAGGTTCCCAGGAAATGCCTTGTTGAGTGAACATGTGTTTTTCCTCCACAAAACCCCTGAGCAGCTTTAGGGAGTGCCCATGGGAGATAAATGGTATCAGGCACTGGAAGCTGATGGCATGAGGGCTGGGAAAACCTGAGACTTCTCTCTTTGAACCACAAAGGTGAATTCCCAGCTCCCACAGGAGCAGAACTGAGGGACCCTGGAGCCTCCTGTGCTGGGGTGAGCAGGGAGGAGGGAAATTTATACATGGAATGGTTTGGTTGGGTTGGGTTGGGAGGGACCTTGAAGAGCTTTCTCACCTTGGCCAGGAGCACCTTCCACCAGCCCTGGCTGCTCCAAGCCCTGTCCAGCCTGGCCTGCAGTGAATTTATAGTCCCAGAGGGGTAACGAGGTCCAGGCGAGGTTTTAGCTGAGCTCAGGACCCCTCAGCATCCCTCCCACCCCAAACCCAACCATGGACAGCTCAGGGCCAGTGCTGAGGCTGGGGTGAGGATTCAGTGAGGGCTGGCCCTGGTTCAGCAGGAGGAGGGAGCTTGGGTGGGGTTGTGATCCCTCTCTTGGATGTCACTCGATGGGAACAGTGACATTCCCTTTGTGTTTCCATCCCAGGCTGGAGGAGGGACAGTAGGGACACACCATGCAGTGACCTACAAAGTGATATCTCAAAGTACTTTGGGGCTTTACCACCATAAAATATTGCTTTGGGGTGCAGCAGCATGGTTGGAACCTGCCCCCCTGAGCTGCCCTTGGGCTCTTCAGGTGTTTTACAGCAACCCTGGGAAGGGGAGGGGAGGGGGAGCAGCCCCTGCCTCAGCACCTCAGGATCCCCTGCCCAGGAGCACCTAAAGCAAAGGCTTTGCTGGAAGAGACAGAAATATTTCCCAGCTCCTGGCATTCCCAGCTCTCCCTGGCTCCTGAGGAGGGATGCACAAACACCCCAGGCCCCAGATCAGTGAGGAAGGAAATGCAGCTCACCAGCTGCCCTGGGACCTCAGGATCAACAGGAATAAATGCATTTTAAGAATGAGAGAGTCAAATACTTCATGGACTGGGTTTACATCTCAGCCAGAGGGAAGGAATACACCTGGATGTGCTGCAGACACATCATGGAAAAGGCCCAGCAGGGTTGTGGCAGCTGCTGTTGTCTCAGCAAAGTGGCTTTTATGCCTCAGACACGACTCGAAGGGACCATCTCAGTGCAGCTGCCTTGGCTCTTGCCCTGTGCCATGAGACACGTGTGACACTTTGCACTGGGAAGAGACACACATTAACAATTCTTGTTGCTCATTAAAAGGGCAAAACCAACGTTTGCTGTCACAGCTCAGCAGTGTGATGATGAAATTTGTGTCACTGAGCAGTTCCCAAATCCAGGCTCTGCTTTGCTCTGGTGACTCAATGTCAGCATGGGCTGCACACACAACACATGGGCAAGGCTGAGCCAGAAAGGCTTGAAAGCCACTTCTTAAGTGGAGGGGTTGAGTTCTCAGGTCACACTTTAGCCTGGTGCTTCTGCACATTAACAAATTGCTTCTGAACAGCCACTTCTCACAGCCTCTGAGGTGATTTGCCTGAGCAGACCATGAGGCACAAAAGAAATATACTGTAAATATTTGCTGGTTTTGATGATGGAAAAAAAAAAATTCAGTGTCTCAAGTGTCACTTGACAGCAGATAATTGTGAAAAATCACACGGTGAGGAAGGACCTGGCAGCTGTGTTCAGCTCAGTGACCTTTCCCAGCATCAAAATGCCTGGAGCAGTTGGTCTGACCTTTGGCTATGGAAATTCTCCTTTTGATCCTGACTTGAGATCCCCTTGATTCGTGTCTGACTTTCTTTGTAGTCTCTTTTCCATCACTTTGATCCGTCTTAATGTCTGATCTCTGCCAAGGCCACCTGGCTCTGAGGAGCTCGACAAGCCCAGAGCTCTGAAAAGCTGGTGACACTCAGAGCAAAACATCCTGTGAGCTCTGAGAGCCTTTCACAAGGCAGGTTTTGCAAACTCTTGTGGTTTCAAACGTTTTCATCTGCCTCATGGCACGTGTGAGTCACAGGCTGCCCGTGTGTCTGTGTGTGTCTGTGTGCATCCCCTGCCTCCTCCAGAGGAGAGAGATCTGCACCAAAAAGGGCTCCTGGTTCTCTCCTCCCCTCCTCAGGAAGATGTGGGATGAAGGGAGCTGTCTGCTCTGGCTTTGGGCTGTCCTGAAAAGGGTGCCTGGTGGGTGGTGGGGGGTTTCAATACAGCCCAGCAGCCAAGTCAAGAAGGAAAGAGGATGTTAAATCATTTCTGGATCACACAGGACAGTAAATCATTGCTTTTAACCTTTTACAAGAGCCAGGGTGTTCTAACAAGAGCTGGATGGGGAAGGTGTTTTCTCCCTGTGAGAAGGATGGAGAGTGCCAAGGAGTCACAGGGATGATGCTGTCAAAATCATCTGAGTCTTACACAGGGGAATTCATGCTCTGAGTGTGTAAATCTCTTCTGCCAGTGGGACCTGGTGCCTTGGAGCTGCCACACCTGAGATGTGACTGCCCTGGGAGAGGCAGAGCTGAGGTGCTGGAGCTGCAGCTCTGGAATGAAATATCCACCCAGGATTATTGACATGAGATGCCCTTTGTGTCCTGGCTCCCTGGGGACAGTGGCTGTGGTCACATGAAGTGCCAGCCCTTCCTGGGAGCAGCTCCCACACTCTGGGTGGCACAGGGGGACACTAAAGGCACACAAGGTTTCAGTGCAGGTTTTGCTCCTGCACCCCTTGGGAATCCAGCTATTCCTATTTTTCTCCATTCTGTTATGGGAATAATTTTCCCAGTGAGGTGTGTAAGTTTTCCTTTGAGCCCATTACCCTCAGTATCACTGTCCTGCAAGCTGCAGAAACCCATCAGTGGTCGGGTGAGATATACCCTGATCCCTGCCCTGCCAGACCCAGCCTGGGCCCTGAGCCCTCCTGACAGAACACTTATCTGTCCCCAAATGACACTTGTTGGAGCTCAGATATGTCCTTGTTTATTACCCATCTTCTATCTGGTGTCTTTTTAAACCCTGCTCAAGAAATTCCTCCCTTTGAGGGTAGGGAGGCCCTGGCAGAGGTTATTCCATGGATGCCCCATCCCTGGAAGTGTCCAAGGCCAGCTTGGACAGGGCTTGGAGCCACCTGGGCTAGTGGAAGGTGGAAGGCACTGGATGTGGTTGGAACTTGATGGTCTTGAAGGTTCCTTCCAACCCAAAGCATTTCATGATTTTATGACTCCATGATTGTCACCTTTCTGCCACCATAGCCTGGAGTCCTCCCCAGCAGTGACACCACAAATAGCTTGGAAAGCTGATTTAATCCTCCTTGAAATTTTCAGTTTACCCTGTTTGTCTCTTTGACTCTTGTTAGGAAGCAGAGCCTTGAAAACTTCCTTTTTTTAGACCTCTTGAGTTTCTCTCTCACTGCTTCCTGTGTATTTTCTTCATGCAGAAGATAGCTGCTGCTTTTTTGGGCTCTTTTCTGCAGCCTCCCTTCATCTGGGAGCCTTTTTAATGTTTTTTTTTTTTTCCCATGGCTGAGCCCTCTCAAAGGCTGCATCTCTGACTTACATAAGGTGTTTCCATTATGGGTGTTCACAGAATATCCTGAGCTGGAAGCCAACCAGGTAGCCCACAGTGCTCCTGCCTTTCCAGAAAGAGGCCTTGGTCTAAACTCTGGAAAGGTTTGATGGTTTAAAGCAATCCCCTCTGGAATCCATCCCAGTGGGTTTATTGCTGCTGAGCCCTCATTTCACAGTTGGTTGCACACTTGGTTGAAATCCTTCTGGTTGTTGTCATGAAAATCAGGCAATTACTGTGCTGGCTTTGCCATCTCTACCCAAATTCTGCTTCTGAAAGGAGCTAATTTCCCACTCTGTGATGGCATTGGCTGCATCCATGGGACAGCTCCTCATTTAAAGATCCTGGGAAAACTGCACAGATCCCTGTTCCATCAGAGCCTTGTCAGGCATGGGGCTGCAGCTCTGGAGCTCCCCATCCCTGCTTGGTGCTGCTGTCCCTGGGATGCTCCCAGCTCCCCATCCCACTGTGCTCCCAGATGGGGAATATCTCATCAAGGAGTCTTTGCTGTGTTTTCATGCCCATAACAGCTCCTTCCAGGGCATTCCAGGTCATCTGGGCTTGTTCTTAAGCATGGAATCGTGGAATGGTTGGGGCTGGAAGGAACCTTAAAGCCCATCCAGTGCCACCCCTGCCAAGGACAGGGACACTTCCCACTATCCCAGGCTGCTCCAAGCTCCATCCAACCTGGCATCTCCTGTATTTACATTTATTTAACAATACATTTGTTTAACTTCTCAGCCTTACACCGCTTGTCCTCACCAAAACTCCCTCTGATCTTTCTGCACTCCTTCCCTTCCCCATTTCCTTCCCACCAGGAGTTTGTGCTGTGGATGTTCCTGTGCTGTGGGTGTTCCTGTGCTGTGGCTGTTCCTGTGCTGTGGGTGTTCCTGTGCTGTGGCTGTTTCTGTGCTGTGGCTGTTCCTGTGCTCTGGATGTTCCTGTGCTGTGGATGTTCCTGTGCTGTGTGCAGCTCTGACAGATGTCTGGGGCCATTTCTGCACCACTTGCCTTGTGTTTCCCCCGAGGTCCTGGATTAAATGCTCTCTCAAAACTCTTGTATTTCATGGACCACTGATCTGCTTCCACTTAGAGTTCTCCTTTTTCTGCTGGTTTCCCTTTTGTCAGCGTTCCCCCCTGCCTGCTCAGCTCCTGCAGTGTCTCAGGGGCTGCTCTGGCTGTGGGATGTGTCCCACACACAGACCCTGCTCAGCTGGGGCTCCCTCTGGAGCCTTGAACATCTCCTGTGAGCCAGGAGAGCAAGGGGAGCTGGGGAAGGCACTCTGGGTGCTGGAATGGGCTGGGGTAGATGGAGAAGTGCCCCAGTCCTGCAGGATTCATTGAGCCAGGAGAAGGCAAAGAGCAGCCCCAGCCTGGGATCAGCAGCTGTGGCTGGTACTGCTCAGCTGTCAGGAGAGGCTGTTTCCACTCAAAAATATTCCCTGTATTGTATGAAGACCTGAGTTTGCAGAAAGCACCAACACCTTGGTGTTTATTATAAACAGACATGACTCTGTGGTTCATCACAGACATTCCCATGTGGTTCCCTGGCAGGATGGGAGCAGTGCTGGGGTTGATCCTGACTTCCCCACAGAATCTTTGCCCTGATCTGTTTTGCCTCACTCTGGGTGCTGGGCCTGGGGCTCTTTCCCTGGCAGAGCTCAGCCAGCACTCACAACCTGCTGTCACTTCTGATGGAATCACTGGTAATAGGAAGTGGGATTATTTCCCAGGAGGAGCCTGGCAGCAGCATCTGTCACTTTGTCCTGATGGACTTGACTTCCATCAGGGTTTGGTTACACCAGGGCTTGGTGAAGAGCCAGAGCTGCCATCAGCCAGGGCTGGACTCAGCCACAGCAGTGCCTGGTACCCACAGGGAATCCCAGACTGGTTTGGGTGGGAAGGGACCTCAAAGCCCATCCAGTGCCATGGGCAGGGACACCTCCCACTGTCCCCAAGCTGCTCCATCCCCATTCAGCCTGGCCTTGGACAGCCCCAGCTGCTCTGGGCACCCTGTGCCAGCCCTGCCCACCCTGCCAGGGAACAATGCTTTCTCAACATCCCATCCAGCCCTGCCCTGGGCAGTGGGAGCCATTCCCTGTGTCCTGTCCCTCCATCCCTTGTCCAAAAGGTGGTGAGACAGGTTTATGCTGTGAAAACTCCTTTTTCAACTCCAAGGTTTGATTGGAAATGGGACTTGTCTTTGCCTTTGTTGCCATCAGAGTCCTGCTGAGCATCTCCAAAGGGTATTTCTGTTGTGCTTGTCCATGAGAGACTTTGATGTCTTCCAGGATTGTTCTGGTCCATCTCAGCCCCTTCCTTTGGGATCTAAGTGCAGCAGGAGCTGGGGGAAGCAGCTCCCTTTGGAGCAGTGAGTCTGGGGAGGTCTCAGTCGGGTTTCCCAGCTGCTGCAGCAGCTGTTCCCTCCCTTGGGGCCCAAGAGCAAACCAGGGAACCCCAGGGCAGCCAGCAGCTGCCACTGCTCTGCCACTGCTGCTCCAGGAGTGAGGCTGCTCTGCCTGCTGGGAGCCAAACAGGAATTTCCTCCCCCTGCCCCTCTCTGGCCTCGGCCAAGAGTCCCCAGGGCCCAGCAGCTCCAGCTGCCCCTGGGCTGGTGGCAGGGCTGGTGTCCTGGGGTGCCCAGCAGGGACACCAAGGAGGGGTTTGTCATCCCTGAGCACTCTCTGATCCCTGTGGATGGCTCCATCCAGGAGCTGCCCTGCTCCCCCAGCAGAAGGCTTTGGGGCTGAACCCCCCTGAAGAAAAGCAACACGTGATGAGTGGAAGAGCTTTCAGGGTGGGATCTGGAAAGTGAGAGAGGGGGAGGGAAGCTTTAAGTTAATGGAATTGCCACACATGGCAAAGATCAGAGCATCTTCTCTGGATCCCTCCATCCCAGGACAGCGTTAACTTCACTCAGAGCTGTGTTCAGCTGATTCTCCTCATCCCAGCAGGAGCTGAGACCCAGACTGGTCCAGCCTCCTGCAGGTCCCACGGCCACAGGGCATCCAGGACCTTTGGATTCCCAGGCCTGGGTCCTGCTGGGTCAAAATTCAGGTTATTGATGTTCCTCTCCCCAGATCCTCTGTCTGGAGAAGTTGCTGTGGGAGGGGAAAGTCCTTCACCTTTATCCATGTTAGGGACACTTGATGCTGAAGCTCTTCCCAAGGGGCAGGGATCTCTGAGAGGCTCCTCTGTGTGTGCTGTTCATTCTGCTAAGACACAGCAAAAATAGCAACCTAAGCTGGGATTGCAGCCTCAGCTCACCCAGGCAGGAGTAAACAACATTAAATACCTGGGACTACACGAGGGCTTTGCCAGCCCCCTCCAACCAACCAGGCATTGCTGTGGAAGTGGTGAAAATCTGAATTATTTGGGAGCTGCATAAAAATGCAACTTGAGGAATATGACATGAGCTGAACAAACAATCTGTTAATAGAAATAGAGTAAAAACTGCACAAAGGACTTGGGCTGTGGCAGTGGAAATGCTGAAATGGCTCAGACAAGGCAGGACTTGGGGTCTGGAAGCCAAACACAGGGAATGGCATCCCAGCACATCCCCCTGGGGTGTTTGGAGCATCCAGAGAGGCATCAGAGTCAATGTCAACAATTCTAAACCACTCAGTATTACACTAAAAATGCTGGAAATACAGGAATTTTAAATGTGGGTGAGGTCACAGGAGAGAATTACCAAAGGCCAAGTTCCTGGATAGCTCTTCCCATTGGTGGTGGCTCATGGGAATGGATCTGCTGTGGATTTTCCTGTGGATCCCCTCTCCTGGGGAATCTCCAGGGGTTCTTGGCTGGTCCCAAGGGTTCGTGGCTGGAGCTGGGGCATCAGCTTGGTCTCAGCTCCATCCCAGCCCCCAGAGCAGCCAGGCCATCAGTGGGGCCATGGCAGTGCTGGGTTCTTCACTTTCTTCATGGAAAGGGCTGTCCAGCCCTGACACAGCTGCTCAGGACAGTGGTGGAGGGATTTTAAAGCCCTGTGGATGTGACACTTGGGGACATGGGTCAGTGGTGGCCTTGGCAGTGCTGGGGGCACAGTAGGACTTGATGATCCCAGAGGGTTTTTCCAGCCTGAGTTATTCCATGATTTCTGATTTCTCTGCTTATGGCAATGAGGATCATTTGGGATTTAGAGCTGGGGCCTTTATGCCCTTTAGCAAAGGGGGAATTCTTGCCAGGCATGCTGGCCCTGCTGTCCTCATGTCCCTGCTGGCAGTGACCAGACAACAGCCACAGAGAAATGATATGGGGGGCAGAAAGTCCTGATTCACTTGCAGGAAGCATTTTTAGTGCCAAAACTGGGTTAGAGAGTTCAAAAGCTGCAGGGACAGAGTTTTGTCCCAGTCAGCTTGGTCTGTCCATCTGAGAGGGAGCTGGGAACAGCCCCCACCCCACGTGTGGCTCCTTTCACTGTTCCAGGCTGTGTTTGAGTCTCTGAGCTCAGCCCAGGGATGTCCCTGTCACTGCTGCAGGCACTGTGGGGTGATTCAGTGGGCAGTGGCCAAGCTGGCAGCAGCCCCTGGACCCTTTGACCCAGCCTGTGCTCTGCCCATGGAGCTGAGTCCTCCCACCAGCACCAATCCCAGAGCAGGAGGCTTCACAAGCAGGAGCCCAAAGCTGGGCTTAGAGCTCAGGCCTGGCTTAACACAGAGTTTTGGGATGGCTGCAGGATGTGCCTGACCTGAAAACACCTGTCCCAGTGGTGGCCATCCCACCCCATCCCATTATCCCATCCCATCCCCCCCCACCCCATCCCACCCCATCCCATTATCCCACCCCATCCCATCCCATCCCCCCACCCCATCCCATCCCATCCCCCCCCACCCCATCCCATCCCACCCCACCCCATCCCATCCCACCCCACCCCACCCCATCCCATCCCATCCCTATCCCATCCCATCCCATCCCACCCCATCCCATCCCATCCCATCCCACCCCATCCCATCCCATCCCATCCCATCCCATCCCATCCCATCCCATCCCATCCCATCCCATCCCCCACCCCATCCCATCCCATCCCATCCCATCCCACCCCATCCCATCCCATCCCACCCCATCCCACCCCATCCCACCCCATCCCACTCCATCCCATCCCATCCCATCCCATCCCATCCCATCCCATCCCATTATCCCATTATCCCATTATCCCATCCCGTCCCTCCTGACTCGTGTCCCTTTCCCCGCAGGGAGAAGCGCTCTCTGCACGTCTCTGTCACCAACCCGGTGCAGTGCAGCCTGCACGGCAGGAAATGCACCGTGTCCGTGGAGACCAAGATCAACCAATCCCAACCGGATTTCACCAAGCACCGCTCCGGCTTCGTCCTCTGCGTGCCGGGCAATTAACGGCCCCTCCCTCGGACCGGGCTGGGCTCGCCCTCCCCGCGCCTGGGACTCGCCGGGCGGGATTCGTCGGGAGATGCTCAGCAGCGACTTGCCAGGTGCCTAAAGCAGCCTCTGAAGCTCAAGGGTTAGAAAACCCAAATTCTGAGGGTTTAGAAAAGCCAAATTCACATGGAATGAAGGCTTAAAATAGCCAGTGACCTGTTCTCCGTCTTACAAACCAGGCTGGAATATCAGGAAAGTGCTTCCTTTGGAATTAGTCCAGAAAAAAGAGTTTATAGGTACTTCCACCCTTTCTTCCCTTTCCCACATTGATTCCTCATGCCCTCCTCCAGTTTTCCCTTCCATGTTCCTTTCCCATGTGTCAGTTTTGCAATACGATGCAGCCTCCTCCGGAGGAACCAAAGATACCCAGCTCAGGGAGTCAGGTTCTGTAGGGCCAATCCCACGGGGCCGGAGCCGGGCTGGGAAGGGAGGGCTGGCTTTCCCTGCAGAGACACTCCACACTCCCCCAGCCCCTCCAGGCACAGGGGGCTGGGAAGGTTCATGCAGACACCTCCAGACCTGCTGCTTTCGCTCGGGAATTCATGAACCCATTGAGGCACCTTGGCTGGAGAGGGGACTTCCCAGTGCAGGGCCTGATTTTGTTAATCCTGCATTGCTTTTTGCCTTAATTACCCCCTCCAAGGGCCTGAAGTTGGTGGGTTCCCATTGGGACCACGTGGCCTTGCTGAATTTTTAGATGATCCACATGGCTTCGTGTCTGTGCCAGCACTGGGGTCAGGGAGGGCTAAAGGGACCCACAGCAGGGGTGAGTCCAGGAGCAGGGAGAGCTTTGGGGGGCCCAGCTTTGCACTATCCAACATTAACCTGGCACAGCCCCAGCTGCCAGCACCTGGGCTCCTCCCTCCAAGTTTTCCTGGCTCTTCCCAGCAGTGGGCTGTGGGTGTTGGGGTGTTGGGCTCATGCTGCCCAGCCCAGATGACCCTGAGCTGTGTTTTGATGGAGGGATGTGGATCTCCCCAGTGCTTTATTCCCACCTGTGCTGCTGTGGCTCCTGAGCAGCCCAGGCTGTTGGGGTTGTACACTGGGATTGTCCTGGCACTGCTGGTCAGGTCAGGATTCCCAGCCCTGGAAATGGGAGAGCTCTGTGGAGACCCCAGCTCAGGGTCCCAGCCTGGCTGGCAAATGGGGAGCACTTGTTGGATGGAGCATTTTGGGAATTAGCCTGGAAGAGGCTCCTCACTAACAACAAAAGGTTTCCTGAAGCCGTGCCATGGACATGGGGCACAGGGACAGGCCGCTGCAGCCTTGGTGTCCCACTGCCACCCCCGAGGCCAGGGGGCTCCACGGGTGTAGAGCAGCTCTGGCTCTGCATGAACTGGGACAAGCCCACGCTGGAACTCCCCCATCCCTGGCCTTGGAGCAGCCCCGGCAGCCTCGAGCTCCTCCCTGGAGCCCCCAGGGCCCCCTCTGGGTGTGCAGTTCTGGGATGTCCGGAGGGTTCTGTGCCGGGGGCTCTTCCAGACCCCACAGCCCCAAGGCAGCAGCAGAGCTGGGCTGGAGCCCCGAGCCCACAACGCTCACACAACACCCTGAGACCACCCCGGGACCACCACGGACCCTGCAGCGCCTCCTTTCACCCCACATCGGCTCCTCGGGAGGAGCGACACCAACGCCAAAGCCCAGGGGCCGCTCCGGGGGAAGCTCCCGGCCTCGCTGTGCCTTTGGATTTGCACTTCTCGCTTTTTTCCTGGTGCAAACGCCCCCGCCGCACTAACCCGGGCAGGTGCTGGGGTGGGATCAGCACTTTCGTACCCTTGTCCCTCCAGAAGAATGATCCGATGGAATTGGGATGGACGGCAGCAAATTGCAGGCTTGGGAAATTTCTCCTACCGTGAGATGGCAATATTGTATGTGATGAGATGTGTCTTATAAAATATATTATCAGTTCCTGCTCTGATTTTATATATATAAAAATATATATAAAAATATAAAATATATATATTGCTTGTTTTCCCATAAATTAACTAGTTCTAAATTGAAACTTCGATTTTCAGCCAGGGGTGATAATGCAATGAACCCTTTTTTTTTTTTTTTTTTTTTTTTTTAATAAATCGCTGATATTTTATGTGTAAAAGAGCAGAAAAAAACCTACTATAATGGACCTGGGTTTTGTTTACATAATTCACTGTAATAAATAAATAAAAGGAAGCAATTAGTTGCATCCCACCATGGCGCTGCCCGTTCCTGCCGGCGCGGGGGCTCGGCGGCGATGATGCCCAGAGGGATCAGTGGCCCGGTATTCCAATTATTCCGGTACCCCAATTATCCCGGTACCCCAATTATCCCGGTATCCCGACTTTCCCCCTGCGGCTGCTGCCGGCCCCGCCGCTCTCCCACCACGGGGTGACCCCGGCGCCGGTAACGCGATTAAAGCGGCGGCTGCGTTAAAGCCTCTGTCGTCAACACAAATCCCACTGCCACGTCCGAGGGCTGCGAGCGCAGAAAAGACTCGGCCACGAGCCGCTGCCGTGTAATGGATGGTCAGTGCATTTTTATTTAATCAGCACAGTACAAAAATAAATAAAAATAAGGGGAAGGGATTAAATTACAGGCACACTGAGCCCCATGACACAGTCGGTCGGGTTATAAACCACACATACTTACAAACACACTATACACATACATACAAAATGAGACAAATATAAATTAATAAGTAACAATACCCACCAATTTGGTCAACAAAGATCTACAGAAGAGATTGCACTAAAAAAACGTACGTACACATGTATCATTAGCAGGGTCCAATGTACAGCCATGAAGAGCTTCAAGTGAAAAATCAAAAATAAAAATAAATGGCACGTTATTTCTCCCTCTCGTTCGCCAGTTTAACGCCCGAAGGACCAGAACTAAACTAGAACTGAGCACACGGAGAAAAAAAAACGAACTATAAAACCCAAAAAGAAGGTCTCAGTCCCCAGGCCTGATACGGGAATACCGGCTCGAGACTGCGGTGTCGGGGTGGTGGCGGGTCTTTGTGCATGGGTGTAATTTTACAGCCATCTCTCGTTAAGGTTTTTCTTTTGATTATTATTTTTTTATGCGTTTTTTCCTTTTTTTTTTTTTTTCCCGAAGACACAAAATGCTCCTGTTTGCATGCGCAATACCACTGGAAAAGCAACAATGACAGAAGAAAGAAGGGTTTTTTCTCTTTCCCCCCCGCAGGTTTGCAGTTCGTTGGGTTTGTTCTAGAAGAATTCAGATAGCAGCATGTGGCGGCTCCCCTTGCTTGCACACTCAAGTAGATCCTTTACACAATACTCATGATCAGTGCACGATGGGAACAAGACATTTCACATTGATCTCATGAACAGTAGTGGTGATTCCCGTCACCCGGACCCGCTCGGGAATTCGAGTCTCTTCAAAGAAAATAAATAAAGGGGGGGGGATGAGGGAGGAAGGGGAGGGTGGGGGGTCCCCGGGCCGTGCCCGCGTCTCTGTCCCGGTACTGCCGGTGAGTCCCGAGCGGGCCGGTTCAGCCGCCTCCACTGGAGCCTTTACAGGATTTTTTTTTTTTTTTCTTTTTTTTTTTTCCCCTACCTGGGCTCTGTCTCGGTGATGCGGTGACCGGCCCCGCGGAGCCCCGCTCCGCTCCCGGGTGATATCGGCTGGGGGGATTCGTGTCCCCCCATCCATGAATTGCTGGGATCAATCCGGTGGCGGAGCCGCAGCATCCCCGGGCCCGCAGCGTGGGGAGGGGGCGGCGGCTGGAAAGCGGCGGTGCGGGAAGGAACCGGGGCTCTGCGCTCCGCTCCGGAGCCGGCCGAGCCCCCCGTGTCCCCCCGGCCCTTCCCCGCCGGGCAAATCCCCCGGGAAGCGGCTCCGGGCGGGCGCGGCGTGTCCGGGGGGCGCGGGGGGCGGCGGGCGCTCACCGGTCGAGGCCGATGAGCAGCCGGCCCTTCTCCTCGGAGCCGCTCTCCTTCTTGAGGTCGGCGAAGACCTGGGTGAAGTAGTGCGGGTCGGCGTTGACCTGCAGCATCTTGGGGCTCATGAGGTCGATGATGGAGAGGCAGCGGTCCCAGAAGGCCTCCTTACAGCTCTCCACCAGGAAGGGCTTCAGCGGGTAGGAGATCTCGTTGCCCATGTAGGAGTAGGAGAGGTACAGGCAGGTGAGCAGCACTGCCTGCAGTTCGTGGTCGCTGGCCACCTCGGCTGAGATGACGTCCCGGCACAGCATGTAGAGGAAGACCACGTTGGCCGGCGTGATGAAGCCCTGGTCCTGCCAGCCCTGCAGCAGCAGCGAGCGGTCCACGGAGCGCAGCCAGAGCACGGGGTCGGTGGGCGAGAGGTGCTTCAGGCGGTAGCAGCGGCGGCACAGGAACTCGCCGAGGCAGCGCAGCAGCTCGCTGGTGGACGCCTGCACCACGACCCGGCGCGGGGTGGCGGCGGCGGCGGCGGGCGCGGCCGGGGCGCCTTCTGCGCCGAGGCGAGGGCGGCGGCGGCGGCGGCGGGGGCGGCGGGGGCGAAGGTGGCGAGGTTGGCGCAGGAGAGCGACTTCTTCAGGTTCTCGTTGTTGAGGTGGGTCACGTTGCTCTGGTAGCCACCGTTGGGCTGCACCTTCTGGAGCTCTTCTTCTTGGCGGAGACGGCGGCGATGCGCTTCCAAGGCAGCACCGAGATCAGCGAGTGCCGCTTCAGGCCCTTCTCCTTCGCGTTCTTGCTGTTCTGCACCGCCGTGTAGTGCCCCACCGTGGCCGCCCCCTCCTCGAACAGCGGGGCCTTCCGGTAGCTCGGCGACAGCGACAGCACCGTGCCCATGGCGCCGGCCGCCCGGCGGGCCCCCGCCGCCCGCCCCGGCCCCGGCCCCGGCCCCGGCCCGGCCCGGCCCGGCCGGCCCCGCTCTCGCTGCTCCGCCGCCGCCGCCGCCGCCGCTCAGCGCCGCGCCCGGACCCGCCCCGCCGCCGCGCGCGCTCCGCCGGCGCAGTGCGCGCGCCCGCCGCCCCCGCCGCCCCGCCCCGCGCCGACACGTGCGCCCGCCGCGGCAGCCGAGGCCCCGCCCCCAGCCGCGCAGGCCGCCCCGCGCGCGGCGCCGAAAGGCAGAGCCCCGCCCCCGCCCGCCCCGGGCCCGCCCCTCATGGCCTTGAATGGCTCCTGCCCCGCCCTCAGTGCGCCGGGCCCCGCCCGTACACCAGGCTCCGCCTCCCGCTGTTTATGAATGACGGAGTCCCGCCCCACCGTCCTTGGCCCCTCCCCCTTGTCATGGCCCCGCCCCTGCTCGCCCCGGCCCCGCTCCCCGGGCTCTGCCCGCATTGGGGTCCCGCATTGGGGTCCCGCACTGGGGTCCCGCAGCCCCAGCGGTGCCACCGAGCCCCGGGCAGGGCAGGGCCGGGCAGGGCTGGGGGAGCTTCGAGCCCCCGGGCAGGTGCCGGGCACGACACGGAGAGGAAAAGGATAAAAAGCAACGAAAATAAATTTTTCTTAAAATCCCAAAATTAAGATTTCAAACCCCTCTCCACCGGCATCCCGGAGCTGCATCCCGGCTTTGCACCCGGGCTCCACACCCCGCACCGCCCCCGCCGCTTCCCCCGTCCTGCGGTGCCTCCCCAGCTCCGGGCCGGGGGCCACCGCTCGCCCCGAAGGTACCGGAGCAATGAAATGCCCGGTACCGAGTTTTGAGGCCTGGCCGGGTTTTGGGGAAGGCGCCTGCAACTCCGTACTCCCCGAGCCCATGGTTCTGCTGGGAGCCGCCGCCCCCGCCTAGCCCAGCGCCAGCGGGTCGGACCAGCATCCCATATCCACTGGTACCGGCATCCCATATCCACTGGTACCGGCATCCCATATCCACTGGTACCAGCATCCCATATCCACCGGGATGGGCATCCCATTCCCACTGGGACCGGAGCGGCGCCGGCTCTGGCGGGAGGCACCGGGAGGCACCGGGAGGCAGCGGGAGGCCCCGGCCCCGCCGGGCTCTCCGTGACCTGCAGCGACGCTCAGAGGCCGCTCCGCCGCCGCCGGGGCTGCCGGGCCCAGCTCCGGCCGCGGAGGGAGGAGCCGCCCCCGGGGGGACCCTGCGGCCCCGGAGCTGCAGCCAGGAAAGGTCGGGCACGTCCCGGCCCTGCGCCGGTGACCCCAATCCATTGATACTAATGTGTGCCTATCTGTGCCCTGCCCCGGGCCTGCGGCTCCCAATCCCACTCCCACAGCAGGAAAATCTCAAAAAGAACCCAAACAAATTCTCCCGTGAGGACAGACCTGGGCACTACTGTCACCAGGAATTCCCTTTGTCCATTAAAAGATCCCCCAGATCCATGCAGCAATAACCAACTTTTAAGTTCAGCCTTATGAAGTTTAAGCCAAAAGGGTTTAAAAACAGGCTCTACAGTTTGAGGTGGTTTGGCCCTAATTTTAATATGCTTGGAGGTGCCTCAGAAAACCCCGTTGTTCCAAAGGCAATTCCAAAGACTAAACCTCCCTGGTCCCACACAAGGCACCAAAGCTGGTGTCACCACACGAGCTGCATCATCCCTGCTCCTGGTCAGGTCCCCTCAGCCTTGAGCACAGGGACCTGCCAGCCCCCTATTGTCACCTATGGGGTCAGGGTCAATTCTGTCCCCACTGGGGGATGACAGCAGAAGCTGGACACGATCCCCAGAAAGGACACACAGGACAGAAGGCGAAGGAGGGCAGAGCTGGGTGGGATATTGGGCAGGAATTGTTCCCTGGCAGGGTGGGCAGGGCTGGCACAGGGTGCCCAGAGCAGCTGTGGCTGCCCCTGGATCCCTGGCAGTGCCCCAGGCCAGGCTGGGCAGGGCTGGGAGCAGCCTGGGACAGTGGGAGGTGTCCCTGCCATGGCAGGGGTGGCACTGGATGTGTTTTAGGTCCCTTCCAACCCAAGCTCTCCCAGGATTCTGCGACTCTGTGTCCATCTCCACCCCAGCCCCTGCCTCTGCCCATCCCTGCTTCCATTAATGAATTTCCCTCTGTTTATCCACAATTAACACCTAATTCAGCAAATCCCATGCAAATGACACATCCCTGGAGAAAATAACACTTCAGGGGCATCACAGTGAACTGGACAGAGATGTTGGGGAAGTATCTTAGGAACTAGTTTAAAAAAACATTGAAACTAGAAATGCACTTCCCTACTGCCTGAGATATAAGAGCAGAGTGAAACTCTCCACATTTTCCTGCCTCTGAGGGCAGGCTTCTTTCCTGCATCACCTGGTGTCCCAGGAGTTTCAGATGTACAAGTTCAAGATATTGTATCAATGACATCCTAAAACTCCTCCCCAGCCTTTAGAGGAATCCAGGCATGGCCTTGTGCAGTGTGAGACTCCAACGTGGTGTAAGGGCCTGATCAGGCAAGGCTGGAGGGGTGATAGGCCACATTTAATCCATTTTCAACCATAATAATAGTGCCAATAATAATAATAATTATTATTATTATACATTCAGTAGCACTACAACTTGTTGTGCCAGGAAAACAACAATCTTTCATGATGCTGCCCCAAATGTTCATATTTGGTGCCTCCAAAATACCATCCCAAATAATGCTTTGGTGAGGGATCCCACCTTTCCTTAAGCAAAAGGAGAAACTGCACCCAGCCCAGGATCTGCCCTGGCAGCTGAAGACAGGAAACAGAAGTTTTTGAAAAAAAAATTCTTTATTGGAACTCATCTGAACATCAGATATACCTGGTGTTGGTTAGCAAGAACCGTTTGTACATTTGATATTGATGGTGCCAAAAACCCAAACAGTGACTGACTGGAGGAGATGGAAATTAAGAATAATAAAATAAAATAAAAAGTTGGAGAGGTCAAAATGTGAATAGAAAGGGGAAAAATCAGCCAGTCTAAGAGTCAGTGTGAAGGCAAAATATTTCCTGATAAAACAGAATCCTTTTACAAAATATAAATTTTGTAAGAAAAACGTGGAGAGGGAAATCGAGACAGGGAAAGGAAAAATAAAGATGAGCAGGACAGAGATGCAGAAGCTTACACTGCCCAAATGGGGTTAAAACTTACTGGAAACCTCACCAGAAAATGGAACATGCTGGAATACACCGTGCTCTGCCCCCCAGGACTTTGGGACGAGGGGGAAGCTGCCCCCGGGCTGTCCCTCCTGGCCTGGGGAGCCAGAGCTCAGCGCTGCTGCAGCAGAGGCACAGCTGGAGTCGGCTCCGCTGGCGCCTGCTCCTCCTACCAGCGCAGGTGGGGAGGGAGGAAACACTGAAAATCTAAGTCTATCTGCAAACAAGAGCATGCAAGTCAGGCTCCAGGGAAACCTGCGCCGTTCCCCTCGCCGAGAGCGGCCAGCCGGGGCCGGGCTGCAGCGACAGGAAATCATCGTGGAGCTGCTTTTGAGGGGTCGGAGGCCTCGAGGATGGAAAATAAACCAGCAGTCTGTACATTTTGGGTTTGTTTGGTTCAGTACAAATGGAATCGAGTTGGCTGCTCGGACACCGCCAGCACGTCTGCGATTTCAGGGCGGAGGAGATGAAACAAACTGGTTTTGGGCACCTACTGGTAACAAAACGCTGTCCCTGCTGAACTCTGCCGTCCCTCAGGAAGTGGAAAGCACATGTTTAGGTAGTGTAAGCCTTTTTCCTTTTATTTAGAATACCCTCTTTTTTTAAACAATATTCCCCCCCCAGATACAAAGTTCGGCCAGTAAAGATTACATGGAAACTGGAACACGCATCGTCTGGAATACAAGATGCACCGGATGAGGAAGTTTAAAAACTTTCCGAGCGAAAAGTAGAACAAAGAAGAAAAAAAAAAGTCTCCTAACATTTTCCCAAAGGTTTCACTCTCCTGTCACACACACTCTCCAAATGACAGCTAGCAAATTCAACTCTGCAAAGAGAAAACAGAGCCACGTCACTCGACAGGAGAGGGAACGAGGCTGGGGAACAGGGAGCACGGCAGGGCCTGGCAGCGGCTCCGGAGCTCTGCAGCCCCCAGGAGGCCCCACTCACCTATGTCAACTTCTTGGCTTTGTTGTAGAGCGAATCCACTACTTTGCTCATGTTCTGAATCGTCTCGAGGGCAGCCTCGTAAGTTTTGTCTACAGGAGGTTCGTCAAAGATGATCAGAACACCCTCGCCCTGGTCAAGGATTCCTGTGGGCACAAGCTGCTGTTAGCACGGGGCTGCTCAATGGATCACAGCTGCCAGACAGCTGGGATTTAGGGACCTACCCCAGAAACACCCAATCAGCATCTGGGAAGGCCAGGACTGCTTCAGTATTCCCAGAAAAAAATATATCCCAGAGAACAGCCTGAGAAGCCATCCAGGGGATGAGCATTCCTGCCCATTCCCCACCATCTCCCTGCCTGCTCAGGCCCTGTGCCCAGCAGGATGGCCCAGCACAGCTGGGTTATCCTGCAGCTGTGCCCAGGTGGGCTCCATGCACAACGTGCTGCTCCCAAGCATTCCCCTGGCTCAGCCACACCCAGGGACAGCAGAACCAAGAGCACAGCTGGTTCCTTGAGGGCTATTGGGGCAGCAGCCTGCTGTGGGCCCAGCCAAGCCACAGCTCCACACTGGGCCATGGGGTGCCCCACGGAACACTCTGGACATAAACAGCTGGGAAAGGGGACCACACCCCTGCTCAGCTCCAAGAGAGAGAGCCCAGCCTGGCCAGACAGCTCACCTGGGGACGGTCCCACACTGCTCCTCCATGCTGTCACAGCAAGAGGGACCCAACTGCATTTCTGAAATTAACCCTTGGGTTAAGTAAGGTGGATGGAGCAGTAGGAAGAGCCTTCCTGACTGTCACTCCTGACTACCACCTGTGCTAAGAGCAGCAGGAACAGCATTCCTGTCACCTGCACATCTGCTGCCTGAGCAGGACCCCCAGGTTCAGAGGAGGAAGGGGAGTCCAGCCACAGCTCATGCAAACACAGGGCAATCAGAGTTGAGGGATGCAGAGACTCACCATGAAACTTCTTGTCCAAGATCATCTGTGACAGTTTCCTTTCTACCTCAGCCTGAAATTGAAGCAGAAAAATTAAAAGTCTCCCAGAACACATAAAAATATGTGAATTTTACTGCTGCATGCCTGACAGCCCTGGTGGGACATGAGCACTGCTCAACAGCACCTCCACCCCCTGAACACCTTGGACACCACCACCTGCTTGAGATGGCTCAGGAAATTAGGGAGCAGCTGTTAATGAGCAAGTACCAGGATGTCCCTTGTCCCACAGGTGACACTGTATCTGTCACTTCACACAGGCTTTACCTGTGGGGGTTCTGGAACCTTCTAACTCAGTTCTGCCAGGATTTAGACAGGAGTTGGGCAAGTTTTATTAAATCCATGCAGGACCCAGCTGAGCTCCTGCCCAGCACCAGAAAGGCCCACGGGAGGCAGCTCCTCTCTGGGCAGAGAGGGCACAGAGCAGCTTTTACTCTGAATATTAAGGATGTGTTAAACACCAGGAGCTAGTCTGGGAATAGACTGTGTGCCAGGGGAGGTTTAGGCTGGATATTAGGGAAAATATCTTCATGGAAAGGGTTGTCCAGCCCAGGGCAGAAGTGAAATCACCAGATTTAACAGATGTGTGGACGTGGTACTTGGGGACATGGGTGGCTTTGGCAGTGCTGGGGGAATACTGGGACTCAATGATCTCAGAGGCCTTTTCCAACCTGAATGATTCAGTGATTGTGTGACCACAAAGGCTGAGCTCAGCTCACTTCCCACGCTCTGCCCTTAATGCCAGTACAAGACAACAGCACTCTGGGGTGCAACTGGCTGGGATTACAGTGGATTTTCCTAGAACTGAATCTGTCTGGGATTATCTGTAAAGCAGTTATTGCATAGTCAGTGTGACAGACGCATCCCTAATGACACCACAGGGTGATTAGCTGGATCCTGGATCTTAAGGGTCTAAGTAAAGTTCCCCTGGGAACACTCAGGGGATTAAACATGGGGCACGGGGGAAGACCGAGCTGCTCACGACAGAGCAGAGGAAAATCTGCCTCCAATAAAAAGCAAGAGCCAAGATAGGGAGTAAAACCCATGGGAGGGAAGGAGACAGCAGAGCAAAGTCTGGAGCACAGGAAGCCTCGATGCCTCCCAGGAGCTGCCTGTGTCACAGTTTAGTTCCCAAGGGTGAGATTTGCCTGGGAATGCTATGGATCTCATCTGCCACCCTTCATGTTCAGTTCCTGGTGATAAATGCCATTTAACCCCAACTCTTCTGCCCTCTGAACACAAGGCACTGATTTCCAGTGAGGTTCTTACCTTTGAGAGTTTGATGAGGCTGGATATGTGTTCAATCTATAAGAAAGACCAACATTTAGGTAAATCTTTAGCTGCACTTTGGACACACAACATAAACGTTTGGGGCTCTTCCATGGAACTGCTCAAGGGCATGGAAATGCTCAGGCCTAAAAATCTCCAGTGGCTTTCTCCACTCTGCAGTCTCAGGTCCTTCAGGTTTCACATCTGATTTTAACTAAGATGGACTGCATGCCTAAAGCCATTTCTCTCTGAAAGGTGAAATGGTTCTTCTCAAGACTGTGGCACAGCCTTGCCCTGTCAGAGGCCTTCGAAGCCAAATGCTGTCACCTTCAGGGTTAAAAGTCTTGCAAGGAGCATGAGAATAAACAGGTGGAAAGGGCAGTGACTCTGGAATGTTTGTCCAAAGGGACAGCATGCTTAAACAGCATGCTTAAACAAAGGGTCCCTCAGCCACCTCCTTGTGATTTTAACATGATGAACCCTGAGCTCTGAAGGTGCTGAGCAGCTCAGAGTAAGAAGTGTTCCATATGGGAATAATCCCCTCACCCCCAGCAGCAGAAACAGAGGGACCAGCCCAACCAGGTGCTGCTGGAAACATTTACCTGTACTCTGGAGAAGGGTTCGATGACTCGGATCAGGTTCTGTTCCAATAAATTATCATAGAGCTTGGCCAGGTGAGTGTTTATGATGGGGTCGTCCCTGAGCTCCACCTTGTAGTCTGTCAGAGCCTGTGGGGACACAGTGGGAGGAAATAATTCTGGTAGCAACAGCTCCTTAAGGTGCTCTGAGGATGAGATCCCCTCCCTGCCCAGCCAAGTACCATGGCCAATCCAATCCCTAACTTAGCTAAAAGCCAGCAGGTCACAACAGCCCAGCAGCCTTTCCAATATCTTTTATCTTCACCCTGCTGGAGCTCAGCAAGCCCCAGTCTCTGTTCACAGGCAGCAGAGCACGACAGGATTGGATCCTGCCATGGGAATCCTCTCTCTGAGCTCTTCAGCATTCCTGCTGAAACCAGGAAAAATTTTAGGAGGATACACATCCATCCATGTTCACATGACATGTGAACATCACCTAAAGGAAAACTGCTTCTGAGCTGGCTCAAAAAAAAAAAAAAAAAAAAAAAAAGAACATATATATATATATATATATGTATAAGTAAAAAAAATAAAAAAACTGGGTTCAAGCAAGTTTACCCCCCACACACTGAAAACATAACCAATTGATTCTTAGGGGTATTTTTGATGCACTGTTGCTTTCTATCAATGTTTCCATGGTTTCCTGCTGTGGGATGTAACAGCTCCTACAACTTTCCAAACCTGGCATTTCTGACTGGTTTTTTGCTCAGCCAGGCCCCATCTTGTGTCCCTGACTCACCTTTTCAAAATCTGCCAGCGACCGGTTCTTGCTGGCCTGTGCCACACATTTTAGTGCTTCTGTCTGTGGGGAAAGAGAACCAAAGGAGGTTATTTTGTTCTGGATTCTCCTCTCAGGGTGAATATGCCAACTGTGCAGTACTCTGGGAACATGCTTAAACAGCAAATCAGGGCTCCTTGTGACTGCCACAGGCAGAGGGAGAGCAGCTGCTGAGGGGAGAACAAGCCAGGCAGCTGCAGGACAGGACCTGAAACACCTCCAGAGGGACAAACACCCAGGTCTGACAACACCAGCTGCAGGTTGGGAACAAGTTTGATGCTGTCTTTAAGGGAAGTGCATATTTTGGCACTTGCTTCATGAATGTGGCCATTTTGGGACTCCAGCTGAGTCCCTCCCCTACAGCATGGCCACTTCTCTGCTGAATAACAGGGGCAGGGCAGCAGCTCCTATGGACCCCCCACCATGGACAGCATCAGGGATGAGTCTTCTCTACCCTGTAACTGCTGAAATGAAGCAAAAGCCACATCCCCAAACAAGCACATTTACAGCCAACAGTGGCAATCCCAGCAGGGAATGGCAGAATAGAGCTCAAGTGGGGGGGACAGGACAAGGACAGCCTAGTATCTCTGGTGCACAAGGTCCAGGCTTCCGCTGCCCTCTCTTTTGGGACGGCCCCAGAGGCAGGAGCTGGACTTGATCCTTGTGGCCCTTTCCAACTTGGGATATTCCTGGATTACCCCCAGGGCTGCCCTCTTCTCCCCACTCCCCAATGGCTGCAGGAATTGCTGGTCAGGGCTGGCTCAGGAGCACAGTGTGGGAACAGCCAGGATCCCGTCTTCTGGAAAGGAGCCTCCAGCTGCCACTCAGGGCAAAGGGATGAGGCAGGATTGGGGCTGCCCTTCCTGATCCAGGAGGGATATCCCCACGTCAGACCTCTCCACACACGTTTGCTCGCTGAGCTCTGCTAATTCCCAATCCCCTGTGGGCAGGGGAGCAGCAGCTCCTGCGTCACAGCAAAGCCCAGGCTGAGCACAGCCCCTGAGATCAGCAGGATCCCAGCCTGGCCCAGCCCCTGGCACGCCTGGAGTGTGGCCCTACACCTTCCACAAGCACCCCTGGATTTAATTTGGGGGTGGCATTCCCAGCCTGGCACGTTCACATGTCAGAATAAGCAGTGGATTTAACACCTCCCTGGCTGCCTGGCTCCCACCTCGCATCCATCCAGGTCTCCACCTGCCCAGCTGCACTGCCAGGAATGGATTCTCAGGACTGGCTACAATGAAGTAAAAGCAGTAACTCTGATCTAAACACTGCAGCAGTTGGTGAGAGCAGGGATACAAGGAGCTGATGGCATCAGGCAGTTCGTAGCTGATGAAGGAGAAAAACGGGGAAAGTGAAGCGAGCAGCCCAAATTCTCTGGTTGTGAAAATCACTATAAACCCCTTTGAAGGCAACTGACTTCTGGTAATGACTCGTGGTAATTTAATCAGTTCTGGATCTCATTCAAGACACTCAGGAGTGATGGGTATTTTGGTATGAAAAGAGCAAAGTGTTTGACAAAAAGAATAAGGCAGCACTGAGAAAGGTAAGAGGAAGATAGAAAGGGTTAAGTTTCTCTACCTGTCTTCCTGCATACCGCAGAGCAAGCTTCCCACTCACTAATGCTTGCACATCTTCTGGGCTGCAGACAGAGGGAAGGGAGCAGAGCATTTATACAGGAACATGGTCAGCTTAAACCCCAGAGCACCTCAAAAACCCCCAACTTATAGCAAAGTACTACAACCCAAAATACCACCACATCAGGAGCATTGATCAGGTGATAAAGACACTGCTTGAGCCCATTAGTTCCGAGTCTCATAAACAAAAAGTCCTTCCCCTGAAAATGCAGAAGTGCTCTTCCCAGAACCATCTGCCACCTACCTGTTGAGCATGATTTTGCACAGCAACATGTATTTCAGAGCAGTGATGGCTTTGGGGTTGTCAATTGAATCATTGCCCTCAAACGCCTCATAAAAATATGAATAGGCTGTTTTCCAGTCCTTCTCTTCTGCTGCATGGATAATACCTGGGAGAAGCACAAACAGGTTAATTCTGAGCATGAGTGGGAGAGGACAGTCATTGTTGCTCAGTGTTTTATCTGTGAAGGGAATCCTTTCCTCCTGTGCCCTCCTTGCCTCATCTCTATCAGAAAAAATCCACACCCTCTCTTATGAGGACATTTTTAGACAGACAAGTTTGGGGCACCTCAGGTAAGTGCCTGCAAACTAGGTCAGGAACAATGTGTAATGGGTCAGGAACACAATGTGAGGCTGGAACTTCAGTGCCTGGGGAGCTTATGGACCCTGCACCACTGCAGCTTTCAAAAATGGGCTGAAAACACCAGTGACAGGAACAATGTCATTGCAGCTGATGCCACCTGAGGCAGAACTGGTCGCATCTTGAGGCCCCACCAAGCATCACTTTCCATGATTCCCTCAGAATAAACAAGTAAATGATGTGTGAGGAGAAGTTCTGGGCATTGTCCCTGTCCCAGAGGTCTCACCTGACTGCATGTCCAGCGCTGCCTGCAGCTTGGGGGGACAGTAGATGGCATTGGCCGTGGTACGTGCCGAGGTTAAGGCTGCTCTTGCTTTTGGCAGATTGCTCAGGGCATGGTAAGTCTTGCTCTCTAAGAGCTGCACTTCCACCAGCAGTGCCTTGTCATCCATCTTCTTCAACTCCCGAAGCAGCTGGGAGCCTGGCAGAGAGCAAGGACAAAACTGTGACTGCTCTGCATCAGCACCCACACAAACCAAACCCCTGCAGGGGCCACCCATCCTCCCCCAGCAGTCAGGGCTTTGAGGGGGGGACATGAGGCTCACACACCCTGCTCTTCCAAGAAAAGGCATGGGAGAGGGCATAATGGTGGGACAGTGCCAGTGCACAGCTGGAGGATGAAGCAGGTTTGTGTCAGAGGTGCTGTGTGGGCAGCAGTGTCCTGGAGGGGCTGGGCAGTTGGGATGGTCACTCTGGTACCTGCTCCCAAGTGAATTCCCTCTCCCACAGGGAGCTCCTGCAGAACTGCCCCTCTGCATCACAGAGCATTCTCAAGAAACTCCTGAAAACATGGGATGAGGAAGGAATGATTTTAACATGGGACATTTACAAGTCATATTTAGGAGGCAGGAAGGGACAGCCAAGACAAGCTGCCATACCACAGCCCTGTGAGGACAGAATGAGCCAGTCCTAGAGGAAACTTGTCCCCTTCTTTCTCCCAGTGAAGAGGTAACTTAGAGTGAACAGAGATAAAAACCTCCTCCTCCCTTGCTGTGCTCAGGAGCTGATAACCAGAACTGAAACTGCAGAACTGGGCAGAAACAAATGGATTCTCCCTGGAAACATCCCTGAGACTCTGCTTGCACCTACTCCCCACAGCCATGGGCACAACCACCTCCTCAGCCACACAAGAGTGCTGTGCATAACACTGACATCCTGACAGAGCATCAGAGCCTGCCCCAGAGGTACAGACCTTCCCAACTCCCCAGGCTGTCCCACCACTAGCCAAGGGATTAAATTAATTAAGCACGGCTTTGGAGTGTGGTCTCTGATCAGTTTAAACCTGAGTTCATTACCTGGCCCTATGCAAACTAGTTCTAATTCCATACTGAATGCCATGAACCATGAACTCAGCGTTCTGATGAGATACATGTCACCCAGGTGACTCTGGACTTGACACAGGTTTGTGCCACCAACAGGTTAAGAAGTTCTGGGTCTCAGGTGATCAGTTCATGCTCAGTTGCTCTTCAGCCCTGGCAGAGCAGGCTGTGCAAACACCCCTCAGACAGTTTAAACCTCACTGACAGCTTAAACCTCACTAAAAGCTTAAATCTCAATTACAGCTTAAACCTCACTTATAGCACTGCAGTCATTTGCAAAATGAGCACTTAAAAAGCACTAGGGGAGCTGTAAGAGGTCCTGCTTTTACTCTGCTTTGGGGCAGAGCAGGAGCTCACTGGTTCATTACCATCCCTCAGGTGGTGCAGGGGCAAATTCTTAAAGCCTCTCTAAGACCTTGGCTAATGACACCCACAGAGGTTTTGCCATTTCCTGTTTTTACTGGGACTGTGTTTGAGCAAATTTGAAAAAAGCTGCTTTCTCCCTTCAGCCTCTGTGGCCACAGCAGAGTATTCCAGCATGTTCCAGCAAGAGCCAAACCTGTGGCCTTCAGCTGGATACAGCTCCCAAAATTATCTGCACTGAACAAATCACAAATCCCAGAGTGGTTTGGGTTGGAAGAGGCCTTAAAGCTCATCTCATTCCACTGTCAAATGGGCAGAGACACCTCCAGGCTGCTCCAAGACCTATCCAAACTGGCCTTAGGGCCAGGTGAGATGGGTAAGGATGGTAAAACAGCGAGAACAAAGACACCTCTAAGAGCTGTTATCACCCAGCTACAGCAAAAGGTGGAAGAACTGGATCAGCACTGAGAAATTAAGACCCAAATCCTGCAAAACTTCTCAAGGAACATGACACAGGCGATGGTGTTCCTTATCAGGAGTAAATTAAAAGCAAAGATTTACCACCACCTAGTGGGAGCCTCACCTAGCTGCAGAGCTTCTTGGTACCTCTTGGTGTCAAAGTAGAGAGAGACCAGCCTCGCCTGGAGAACAGAAAAGGAACTGCTGTGAGGAAAGCCAGAACAGATTTGTTTTGTAAAATGAAGCTTTGTATTCTTCTCTGCACAGACTTCACGACATTAATCTGTATTTGTCACATTGTGTGGTCCAGTTGTGCAAGGATGTAAACCCCTGCATTTTTAAGATTTTCAGTGTAATTAATGCCCTCCCCTGACATATAAAAAGATCTGAACAGCACACAAGTGTTCTCCTTTCACAGGTATTAAATGTGACAAGGGGATGATGCTGCTCTACATGTTTGGGATCTGGGACCTACCTCCAGAGCCTGGCGTAGGAAAGTCCTCTTCTCTGATTTGGCCCATTCAATACATTCTAAACACAAGTCAACCTTAAAGGAAGCAGAAAGAAATCAGTCAGTTCTAGACATTTTCTTTGCTAGTGCCCACCCCAAATGGCTCCCAACACCACCAGAGGTGTCAAATGGAGGCATTTGGGGCAGGCACTAACACTTTCCCAGAGTTTAAACCCACAGTCATGGTGTATTTTTAATAAAGAAAAATAAATTTCATGTGCTTTGGGGCCTAGATAGATCACATAGTCTGTATAAAGCAGCAGAGGTGCTAGGCTCTGCTTTGGGGGCCTCATCCATCCTTTCAAGGCACACCAAAGAAACTCAGAATCTTCCCATATTTTTCAGGCTGAGACTCTCTTGATGGATAAAGCAGAACTGCTCTACCTCAACTAGATATTATTATATCTTATCTGGCCAATAATACACAGTAAGTCATCCTGTGGTGCCAAGCTCAGGAATGCCTCTTCCCAAAACCTCTGGATTGCAGCTCAGAAATGTAGGCTGTTAGCTCCTTCTCACTGCTTATTAAACGTGAACATTTTATGAAAAGCCATTACGAAGTTTCAATTTATTACAGGGTGATAGCTGGAGCATTAGGAGCTGGAGAAATCTCCAATTTCACTGCTTTACTGGGCTCCTGGGAGCATTCTGGATGTGAGCTACCCTGAGGAAGCAGACAATCCTCAGAACATTTCTGAAAGGATTTGAGATTGCTGCATCAAGGACCTCACAGGTTGATGTCATCCTTCCTTAAGGTTTTGGGTTTAGCTTCAGAATATGCTCTGGAGTGACTATTTTGACTGACTTTTTATTATTTCCATCACCATTACTCCAACCTGTTCTTCCTTTGCAACTGCACCCAAATATTGTCCTTTACCCCAAATCACCTTGAGAAAAGCCTGCAGCAACTCATTTTCTCCTGACACTTTTAGGAGTTCTCCCTTCTCACCTGCACATTCCACCCCAGTTCCCCTGACCTCATCTGTTGAAGCAAGAGGGGCAAAACATTCTGTCACCATTCATCACCCATAAGCCACAAGGATGGAACAACAAACAAGGGACATTGGCTGGGTTACCTGCACTAGAGGATGACAGCTCTAATTTGGCCAATTTTATGCTAATTTGCCTAATGAGAATGTCACCTGCCTCTCAGCATGGCAGAACTTCTCCAGCCTGCAACCTGCCAGTCCCTGAGTGCAAATTTCACGTGGGTTTTGTCCCTAACCTGCTGCTCAGACCCTTCCTGTGCCACCCTTGGAGGGCCAGCACAACCCTCTGCAGGGCAGCACAGCCTGGAAGCACTCCCAAGGTGCTCCTGTCTTTATCTTGCTCCCAAAAAAACAACAGTTGGGGTAAAAAAAATAAAAACTAAAACAACTGTATCCTATGAAGCTGATGAGAATGGAGTGAATCCCAACTGGGCACTGTCTCAGGCTGGTGGGGGAGCTCATCCATTGAAGCAGTTGACACCTGGTAGCTGCAAAACCCTTTCCACTCCTGCTTCAGGAGTACCTTTTGTGTGTCTGTGCAGTAAAAGCCCCCTTGCAATCCTGACCAGCTCCTGGACAGCCCATGAGCAGTGGCTCCTCCAGTTCTGTGCCCTCCCACACCACAGCCACCACTCCTGCTCCAAGCTCCCTGGGAACACATTTTCAACACTGATCACACTACAAAATACTCCCAATGCTGCATCTACAATCACTGAGGTTGGAAAAGCCCTCTGAGATCACTGAATCCAACCACTCCCCCAGCACTGCCAAGGCTACCAGTGACCCATGTCCCCAAGTGCCACATCCACACAGCTTTTAAACCCTTCCAGGGACAGGGACTCCACCACTGCCAGGGCTGGACAACCCATTCAGTAAAGGAATTTTCCTCAATATCCAATCTACTCCTCCCCTGGCACAACTTGAGGAAGCAACATGAATTTAAGAAAAATGCCCATGGTGGGAGTAACTCCTAACCTGCAGCAGGGAGAGGCTTGCAGAAAAACATGGTTATGAATTCAATTATCTGATAATTTATTTATAAAATACATCCAAATGCATTAAAAGTCTGCTTCCTGGCATGAATAATCCTTCAGTGAGAAGCAAACTAGGTCAGGTAATGGTGTTGCAGGCTTTTGAGGAACTGCCTGGGCTGGAAGCAGAGCCTCACCTCCTGTCCTGTGGCTGCCTCCATGTCCAGGAAGAGGTCGAGCAGGGAGCGGACGAGGCGCGCGGCCTTGGCTTTGCTGATGGAGTTCAGGAAGGGCCGCACGTACTTCAGGAGTCCTCCCAGCTCTGCAAAAACCCCAACATGAAATACAGCCCCTCAGCCAAGAGCTGCACCCAGCTGGAGCAGCCACACATCACATGTACCAGCAGGATTTGTCACAGCAAACATTGCCCAGGTGGTTTTTCAGCATCATCCACAGAACAGAGCAAATGGCAGCTGCAGGGCAGCTCTGAAGCAAACAAGGGTCTGCACAGGGGGCTGGGGCTCCAGCCTCACCACAGCACTGCCTGTCACTACAGCTCCCACTTACCACCAGCTGGAACTGCCTCAGGCACGTTTTAAAATGTCAGGATCTGCTAAATACTTTGAGACTTTTTTTCTATAAAATGAGGGATAGAGTTTGTAATTTAGGTGTGTTTTTATTAACTCACAGTTTCATGCTTTAATCTGCCCCACTAACCAAGCCCAGGATGTTGGATCCACCTTGTGCTCCACCACTGGAAAATTATATTCCTTAACACTCCAACTCTACCTTTACCTGATCAGCTCTGACCTCACTTAACTACATTTCTGCTTCTAAGTCTCCTCATTAATTCACAGCTATAAAACCTGTCTTTATAAGAGGTGGAAAAAGGAAATGTCTTTTTTTTTTTTTTTTATGGAGAAACACTGAAGTGTCATTCCCAGGGAGAAGAGGAATGTGGCAGTCACAGCACGGCAGCTCCAGCACTCAGGAATGCTGGACGTGGTGGAACTGCAGAGCACAAGTGAAAAGTCTCCTACAACAAACACCACGTGGTTTTGGGGAGGGCCTGGCCAGGGCTGCTCCCAGTTTGGGAAGACGATCCTGCAGAGGGGCAGGGTTCAGTGCTGACTCATCAGCACTGGGGCTGCACACTGAAATCACAGCTCCCTGCCCCAGATTTCCAAGTCTCACCCAAATACCAGGTGGATCTCACACTACTGTGTTTACAAGATTCCACAGAGAAGAAAAATCAAAACAAAGCTGGTAATGACTAATTCAGAAATCTTCTACACCAAACTAGTACAGAATCAAAACCAAAATAAGAGATTAGTCTAATTATATTTCGATTAGTATATGGAGGAGTATCAGGAGAATTTCAGTTTGGAAGGATTCCAATAAAAACAAATGTAAACAAGGCTTCTTCTGTATTTCATTTAGCAGTAATACTAAAGAATGCTAATGCTAATTGTTATAACAACATCTTATTAATATCTAAAAATTATTCTTCATATTTTTTACTTTTTAAATCTATTTACTTTAAGTTTAATCAAGCCTCATACACCTCATTTATCACACACTTAACATGTGGAACTCACTTTTTTCCAAACACTCACAGTGATCAAAGAATCCCAAGATGGGCTGGGTTGAGGGGGACCTTAAAGCCCATCCAGTGCCATCCCCTGCCATGGCAGAGACACCTTCCACTATCCCAGGGTGCTCCAAGCTCCTTCCAACCTGGCTTTGGTTGGAAGCATCCAACTTCCAGGGATCCAGGGGCAGCCAGAGCTGCTCTGGGCACCCTGTGGGAAGCCATCCCCTGTGTCCTGACCCTCCAGGCCCTTGTCCAAGTCCCTCTCCAGCTCCTGGAGCTCCTTTAGGCATTGGAAGGTTTCCAAACATCTCAAAGAGCAGATTTAGAACAATCAGAACTTATCTCGAGTGTGATCCTCAGCTTCATTTCCCAAACTGCAGTGCAGGAGAGCCTGACCCCAGCAAACCACAGATCCCAGTACAAGAACAGCACAAGATGCTCTGACTGCCACACCTGCTTCCACAAAAGTTTGATTTTCTCTCTGCCACAGCATAAACAGGCAGCTTTTTCTACATTTAAGGTGCAGCTACTTTAACATCTCAGCTTGCAGCCTGCAAGCTGATAATCTTTATTCCACAAGGAACCTGCTGCTCCATGACTTTTCCCACACCATCCTGTTCCAGGGTCCATTTAAACTCCAGTACAACTAACCCCTGGATGCAAATCCCAATCATTTCAACCCAAGGCAAACACCCTGGTCTCACACACAGCAAACAACCAACCACAGACAATCCAACACATACTTCTAATGCATCAGTTCTGCACAGAGCTCCTCCCCAGCTCCTCGGAGGGAGCTGGGAAAGGTGGGCTCTGGATCTGTCTGTTGAGGCTCTCCAAGATCTATCAGCTCTCAAGCACTACCAGGAACCCTCCTCCTGTGCATCCCTGAGCTCCACCAGCTCCTCAGGACCAATGGAATCAGTGCCCAACACACTCTTTCCCACAGGAACTCCAGAACAAAGAAGGAAAACTCCAGTGGAACACACTGCACTGTTTATCATCCCACTGATGTTCTCCAGAGCTGCCCTGAACCCCAGAAAGCAGATCCCAAGTCAACAGCTGGAATGCAGCTGTGCATTCTGCAAATTCCACATTCAGCCATGCAGGCTCAAAGTTCCCACAGCAATTTCTCCCTCCTACCAATGTAACCATCAACTATTTTTAGGATTTTATTTTTCTAAAGAAAATGCAATGCCTGGTAAAGGGGTAGGATTGACAGCTCTGCAGGAGTGATGAGCAGCAGCTCTGGAAAATGAAGCCTGCAGCTCATCCTCAGGGAAGTGCTTCCACCAGCTAACACTCCACAAAAATACCCAAATTCCCAATCTAAGTTATTCCAACCCTACAGTTCTGTGAAATGCTATAAAAATCTGGAATTGTCATAAAGACAAGTAATCAATCTACAAGCTTATCTGCTTGATAAAGATAAAGGATTGAAGAGGGTCACTCGTACTATTGTTATTTCTGTAAACAAAGGCTGCAGTTCAGTAGAGTCACAGAATAGTCTGGGTTGGAAGGGACCTAAAACACCATCCAGTGCCACCCCTGCCAGGACAGGGACACCTTCCACTGTCCCAGGTTGCTCCAAGGTCTGTCCAGCTTGGCCCTGGACACTGCCAAGGACTAAGGGCAGTCACTGCTGCTCTGGGCACCCTGTGCCAGGGCCTGCCCACCCTGCCAGGGAACAATTCCTACCCAATATCCACTTCCAGGGACAGTGCAGCCACCACCTCTTTGGGCACTGGAACCTTTCAAACATGTCCAAGAAGTTCCACTGGCTAAAACCAAACTCTGTTCAGTGAAATCCCACAGGATGAAATCCCAGTGTCTGCCCAGCACTGGGGTCTCTGAGAGCAGCTGTACTTGGTGATGGTGCTGCTGCCCCTGACTTGCCCCTCCTACCCAGAAAGGTGACAGGAGGGGAGGGGACAAAGCCCTTCCCACAGCTCCAGTACCCCCCTAAGCCAGGGTACCCTTTCCTTCATCCCCCAGCTCAACTCCAGAAAACAACTCCAGATCCTGATGATCTCCCTCTGAGCTGCACACACACACCTGGCTTCTGAATGGCATTAAGTCCATTTTCCCCCCTCCAGAACACACTCACTCTGCAGTTTAGTGGTACCTTTAATAGACCACAAATACATTCCATGTTTGCTCCCTTACAACCCTGAGTTTGATGAGTTAAATGTGTTATTTTGAATGGCTCAGCCTTCCCCTCAAAAGAAAATAAATCGATCAATTACCATCCTCTGGGAAAACCCTGGAGCTCTTTTTTCCTTGTACCAAACTTCAGCTTAAACTCAATACTGCCCCAAGCTCTGCAGAAGTGAGGAGGCCACAAGAACTCTGCCCTCAGTTCTGCTCACCAGCAGCACATCCACACTGACCTGACAAAACCCTGATTTCTCATTTTTACCCAAACACACACTTCCCCTGCTGCAGGACTCAGCCATGTTTGGTGATCTCTGGTGAGCAAACACCAGGGTGCAAAGGGCACTGGCACAGCACAGACACTCACTGAACTCCCTGACTTCAGCCAGGAAAGGGGCACTTGCACAGCAGCTTCCTCTGTCCTGCAGGAGCAGGTGAATCCTGAGCTGCAAGGGTTTGTTTTTCCCCAGGGACCCTAAAAGCATCCCCCAGCAGGAATCAGAGATGGACACCTAAGTGAGGTGACAAGAACAGCACCTTTGTTCCCAGCACTCTCTCAGGGGCAGTCACCCACTGTCCCCAGCCTGTCCAACAGCAATCCACAGTGGGAGCAGGGGCTGGAATGCTCATTCCAGCAGGTGAGATGTGGGCAGAGCAGTGACACGGCCCAGCCCAACAGGAGCTTCCCAGTGGGACACCAAGGGACATTTCACAACAAATACAAACTCTGACCTGGCCCTGTGGCTGAGCCCTCACAGAGCTTTCCATGAGCTACTCCAAAGTTAGGCCTGGTGTCCCAATGCTTCCAGTGTGATTGAACTTTCTGCTGGGTGCCTTCCCCACCCCGTGCCTGACTTGCAAGCAAACATTTTCCACTGCCCAGGGCTGCAGCCCAACCACAGAACATTCTGGGTAGGGACACAGAGCATCCTGAAATGCTCCAGGGGAAAGGCACAGCACAGCCCAAAACTGCTGAGTGCAAAACAAGCAACTGCTGCCTTGAGCTCTCCAGGGAACAGGAGACAGGAACAGACTCAAAATCATCACTGAACAGAGAACTCAGCTCCATCTCTGTCCCCTCACACACTCACAATAGACAGACTGTCCCATGCAGAGCTGGGTAGGGGTTGCTGATGTAATGATCCAGCAGATAAATCAATTGATTGTGAGAGGAGCTGCTGGTGAGACAGTATTTTATGGGACAAACCTTCCCATTTGAAACCAACCAGGAGACATCTCCCATCTCAAACACAACAACTTAGCAAAACTTTAGTCACTCATACTGAAACAGCCAAAGGGCCACAGTCTGAACTGTGCACTGTTTGGAACACTGGGCCAAACAACACCAGATTAATATTCATGGTCTTTATTTGGTTTTAAGTTTCTGTCTTGTCTCTGAGAGAACGTTTCCTGACAAAAGCTGTTTTTCCAGCTATCCCACTAAGTAAGGAGACTAATCCATTGGCTGCAGGATCTCCTGCCTGTTACCTCACTTCCTGATTTCAGGCTCACCTTCTGCCTGCCCAGTCTTGGCCAGCAGCGATCCCAGCTCCAGGATGCTCTGCTCTTTGACTTGCACTGCTTCCTCATCATTTTCCTGGACATCACGTTTCACTGGGAAGAAAAAGAGCAGGAAAGTTGCCTTTAGTGGTGTTTTAGGGGAAGACCAACTGCTGGTCAGCTCCTGGAGAGGTGCCCAAAGCAGGACCTGCTCCAACAGGACCCAGGCAGTTCAGCCTGGCCCAAGAGGTCTGCAAAGTTTAAATCCAGTGCAGGGAAGTTTGCTTTGTCTGTGCTCCACAGGGGCTGTACCTGCCCACAGATCCCCCTGCTCACTTCAGCTCCAGGACAAACTTCAGTTTGTCCAGCTGTGCATGTCACTTACAAACAGCACCACACACCAGACCACATTGGAGCCACAGAACCACGTAAGAGACATTTAATGGCATTTCTGGGGTTGGATACTCCACTGTGGGATTGCTGATATTGCTGCTTTGTGTATTAAGCTGAGATCCTGTGGGCAAAATGCAGCACAACATCAGCAAAGCAAGGTGGGTACATCCCTCCCCACTCTGGTGTCCCACCCACTGCCACTGCCGAGTGCTGGCAGTGCTATCACCCTCTGCTTCAGAGAGTGACTCTGCTCTGAGGCAGATAAAGGGACAAATGGCAGCCAGCAGCACAACCCCGGTGTTCACAGCATCAGTTCCAAGCGAGTTATCCACCACACAGTGCCCTTCCCTCCCTGCCACCACCCCCAGTGCAGGGAGCTTCTCCAACTTCCACACAAACAGAGCCAAAATCCCAGCCCTAGGAAACTGAAACTGTGGCTCTCATCCCCTGTAATTCCCTACCAAAAGTGAGGGAACATCACTCACAAGGAGAAAAGCATCACAGCAACATTGTCTGGGCCACTCCTGATCCTCCCAACCCACAACAGGGCTGTGAGTCCTGACTAAGCCTGACCCGCTGAGAGCTGCACCTCCTACTAAATAAACAGCAAAACACTGAGGGACAAACAACTCTGACAGCCCTGACAGCACCTTCAGAGTCTAACAGGGACACTCGGAAAACTTTTCCCGACAGAGCAGGGTGACTGCAGGTCACAGCACCCCTGCAGAGGTCACCACACAGCACAAGAATCAAAAACTCCTGGTTTAAACACCAGTTTCGAGTCCGCTCGCCCCCAGACCTCGCAGCCTCGACCCCCAGACCAGGCGCGGGCCCAAACCACCTCCAAACGCCCTCAGAGCGCCGACACCTGCCAGGCACCACAGCCCAAAGGGGCCCGTGCTGGGACCAGCACCCGGCTGGGACACGGAGAAGGGAAGCCCGAGGGAACTTCTGCAGCGAGGAGCGGAGCTCGGCCCCGGCACCCGGGAAACCGCCCCCGGCTCCGTGCGAGCAGCGCTGGGACGGCGAGGAGCACCGGCGGAATGTCAGCGCTGAGGGAGCAAACATCGCTACCGGCACAGAGCTCCTGGCCTTGGGCACGGCCGGACCGCGCCGTGACACCGCGCCCCAAACACGCCGCGACCCCCCCCGACCCAAAGAGCCGCGACATCTCGCCGGTACCGGCACTGCCGCGGCCCCGCCGAGGCCCCGCGCACACCGATCCGGGATGTCGGGCCGGTGGGTTCATTCCAGCCGGACAGGGAGGAGCGGCCGGCCCGGCTCCGGGGCTGCTCTGAGCGGCTCCGCGGACACGCACCGGGCACCGACCCCGCCGCCGTGCTCCCGGAGCGCGTCCCCCCTCTCCGCCCCGCAACGACAGCGCCTGCCGCCCGTGCCCCCACGCGTGGGAGCCGCCGCCGGTGCCGTCCCGGCGCGGGGCAGCGCCGCGGAGCTGGGCCCAGGCCGCTCTCCCGCCCGGCGCGCACGGTGAGTCAGCAGCGGCGGCGGCGCGGGGCTCTGCGGGACGCGGGCGGCAGCGGGGCGCGGGCGGCGCGGGCGGCGGGCCGGCGCTCACCGATGGAGTGCAGGATGCCGATGGAGGCCTCGCGGTCGGTGGAGAGCAGGGACTGCGCGCGCTGCAGCTCAACACCGCCGCCGCCGCCATCTTGCCGCTCCTCCGCCTCGCCGCCAGCACGGAAGCGGCGCCGCGGCCACGCCCCTTCCGCGCGCGCGGCATGCTGGGAACTGCAGTCCCTGCGCGCGGGCGACGGGGCGCGAGGGACGACGGGAGGGGGGCGTGGTCTTGGGAAGGGGCGGGGCCGTGAAATAGGCGGGAAGTCGCCGGTGACGTGGGCGTGGTCTATGTGAAGGTTGTCGTCATTTATGGGCGTGGTCCCTGGATGGGCGCGGCTAATTGGGCGTGTCCGAGGGGTTTCTCGTGGGGCCCGCGGGGGTCGCTTCCCCGGGAGGGGCGGGGGACATTGGGTCGAGGGGCCCCGAGCGGGACCTCTTCGGGGTCCTGGGTACCGGGAGAACCGCCGGGGCTTGGAGGGGGGGGTGGGGGTCCCAGCCTGAACATCCCCCAGCCGTGGGTCCAGTTCTGGAGGGGTCTGGAGCATCCGATGGCCTCGTCCTGCTGAGGGGTCTCTGGGGATCCCCACGGCCCCCTCAGCGCCCCAGATAGCCTCGGGAAGGGAGGAGAGCCCAGCAGGGCCATGGCACCTGCGGGGGAGTCTGTCCCTGTGTCCTCATGGAGGATCCTGTCCCTGTGTCCCCATGGAGGATCCTGACCCTGTTCCCCAGAGGAGGATCCTGTCCCTGTCCCCATGGAGGATCCTGTCCCTGTGTCCCCAGAGGAGGATCCTCTCCTTGTGTCCCCATGGAGGATCCTGTCCCCATGGAGGATCCTGTCCCTGTGTCCCCATGGAAGATCCTGTCCCTGTGTCCCCATGGAGGACCCTGTCCCCATCCCACTGCCTGATCCAGCCTCACAGCCTGCACACAGTGGGAAAGGCCCTTCCTGTTGTGTTCCCCCACTGTTCACACCTCTCTTCTCAGCCCCTTTCCTGCTCCAGGAGCGCTGCTGGCACCAGGGGCACAGATGGGCTGGGCTGGGGGGACACCCGGCCTTGCACCCTCAGCTGCTCAGTAAACAGCCCCCCCAAATCACCACTGAGCTCCCCAAACCCACCCACGGCCAACCCCATCCTGCTGCCGTCCCCAGCGAGCAGCACGAGCATCCCAGCACCTTTCTGCCCCTGGAAAAGCCAATTTAATCTCTGAAAGGGTCAGTTTTATAATAAATGGGGAATAAAAGCAGAGCCCTGCTCCTGGTTGCTCCTGGGAAGTCATGTCACTGTGGGATCCCCCAGGAGGTGCCAGCCCTGGGAGGTGGCACCAAAGCAGTGACTGATGCCCCCCTCTGCAGCCAAGTTTTGGTGCCCAGCAGATGACATTTAATGGCTCAGGGGTGTCTATGTGGAACCGGGGGGCTGAGGGGGCCTTTTAACCCTTTCCTCTGCCTCCCTGCAGTGGGAAAAGGCAGGGGAGCAGACACTGGGATCACTGGCACTAAGACCTGACCCACCCATTCTCAACTCATCACACTGATGGCAGCCAGATCCTGCTGCACCAGCATCAATCCAGCACTGTGCTCCTCCAAATCACTTAAGAAAACTGTCCAGAACAGAAGGATGATGCATAAAAGCCCCAAAAGGAGGCTTCAGGTGGGTAATGGAGCAGGGACTTTGATGAAGGAAAAGCCAGGGACCTGTGGGTGAACCTCAGGGTCCATGAGCAGGAGCCTGTGTGCACCATTCCTGGCATTCTGGAGAGTCTGTCCACCCCAGCACTGAAACAGCCACTGGATTTAATGAATCCACCCCAGACAAGAACATGAACAGTGTTTGAACCGCACATTCACCCCTGAAACCCAGGGAGCACAGGGTGAGGGTGGTGGCAGAAGGTGGTGCAAGCAGAGACACGGTCTGTCTGTCCATCCATCCACCACCCATCATCCATCATTCATCATCCATTCATCCATCCCTCCATCCATTCACACATCCCTCCCTTCCCAAAGGAGGCACGAAAAGGCAAGCAGGACATTTGCCATGCTGGGGCCAGGGGGGTGATTTCTTTCCCTTTATTAATAATAATGTCACAATTAATAAAAATAATGAATAAAAAGTGGGAGACTGGGCCAAGGGAAGAATTTGTCCAACCTGAACCAGCTGTTTTGGGGTAAAAGCAGTGGAAATGGGGAGTGGGATCAGGCAGTGTCATGGTTCTGGCAGTGCAGGGGTTAAACCTTGATGGGGGGACGCTGTGTTTTGGGGGTCCTCTGATGGGTGGCCCCAGGTGCCATGGAGGGGGCACTCCCAGTTTACTGTTTTGAGAGTGCCATTCCCCCCCTTCCCCTGTCAGTGGTATCCCCCTGTTCCATTTCCAGAGGGGCAATCAGAGCTGGGGGCCGGGCTGGGGACCCCCAGTGTGGGGCGGAGTGACCCTGCAGAGCTGAGGGGCACCCACAGCACTCACAGCACCCACAGCCCGAGGTGTGAATGCGTGTCCCTGTGTGGGGAGGGGGCACCCCACGTGGGCACGGGGGTGCCTGGGGACCCTCCACACACGCTCCACACAGGTGGGGAGCCCCCTGCACACACGCTCTGCTTTCCCTGCACATCCCTCTCTCCCTTGCACGACCCCCTCTCCCCCCTTCCCCCTCCCCCCTCCCGCTCCCGCCCCATAATCGACTCCAGCTGCACAAACATTCCCGCACCCGGAGCCGCCGCCGCCTCCGGAGCCGCCCCCGCGCCCGCCCGGACCCTCCCCCGAACCTCCTCTGGGCCCCCCGGCCGGACCCTCCCCCGGAGCCCCCCTGGGCCCCCCGGCCGGACCCTTCCCCGCCCGGGGCAGCTGTGGAACGTGTGGCCGAGGGGCAGCCCCGGGCACAGCCCTGCAGAACAGGGCGGGGAGGGGTCCTGGGGGGGCTGGGGGAGACCATGCCCATCCATCCTATTTGTGTCCATCCATCCCATCTGTGCCCACCCATCTTGTGCCTATTCATTCCATCCTGTGTTCATCCACTCCATCCATGTCCATCCGCCTCATGTCCACCCATTCCTCACATGTGCATCCATTCATGTCCATCCACCATCCATCCATCCATCCATCCATCCATCCATCCATCATCCATCCATCCATCCATCATCCATCCATCCATCCATCCATCCATCCATCCATCATCCATCATCCATCCATCCATCATTCATCCACTCATTCCAGACCCACCCATCACATCTGTGTCCATCCAGCCTGTGTCTATCCATCCACTCTTCCATGCCCATCCATCCCTTGTCCATTCACCCTACACTCTCTGGATAGGCCCTGGCTGTTGGTGGGGTCCCAGGCTCACCCATCCCAGCTTCTCCAGGAGGTGCCCCAGGATGGAGACAGGAGCCTGTGCCCACCCATCCTGTGTCCATCCATCCCTTACTTTCCAGGAGGGGTGCTGGGGTGTGTCCATCCATCCCAGGTTCTGCAGGAGTTACCCAGGATGGAGATGGGATCCCACGCCCATCTAGCTGTGTCCATCCATCCCTACCCTGCAGGGGGGATGTTGGGATGGACCCCTGTGTCCATTCCACACAGTGAATGACACAGCTTATCACACCCACTGATCCGAAGCTCTCCTGGACAAGCTGGGATGTGGAGGCCGCCCAACATTCCCCACTCCCCCACCCTTCAGGTGTGTCCCTGTAAGGAGCCAGGGCCCAACACGGCTCCGGGGACAGTGACGGGGATGGATGCCGGCCCCACCGCACACACCTGGGCAGGATGGCGGGCTGGGGACGGGATCCTCGGGAGCCCCCGCGAGGCGCGGGTCCCGTCCCGCAGCTCCCATCCCGGCCGCTCCCGGCGGCTCCGTCTCCTTTAAGAGCGGCGCGGCCGGAGCCGAGCGGAGCCGCCTGTCCCCGCTGGCGGCCGGCCAGGGCTCGGCCTCGGCCGCGGCCAGATCCCGCTGCAGCGCCCGCCCGGCGGGGACAGCGCGCCCGGGGGGGCCGGGGACACCCGGGGCCCCGCTGGCACCGCTGGGTGCGCGTCCCTTGGGTCCCTGCTGGCTCTGTCTCCGTGGCGGTGAAGGCACACGGAGCCAGAAGGTGGGGACAGCCAGAGACGTCCCCACAAACTCTCAGGACCTGTCATATCAAGTGATCATGGAGACACATGAAGTGTAGCGAAGAAATGTCCCTTGTCAAATCCCTGTGCCCTGTCACCTCTCTCTGCCACCTCCTTGTCACTGCTGGAGACCAGGACAAGAAGGACAGTGGCAGGGGAGGGGACAGGGCAGATGGATTCCGCTGCCCTGAGGGAATTGTGACCCGGGGCTGAGAAAGGGACAGTCTGGGGACAGGGGAACGTGGAGGGCCATGCAGACAGGGGACAGAGCGGCCCCAGGAGACAGCACAGCCCCCATGCAGGACAGGGGACAGGAGAGCCCATGGACGAGGGGACAGGAGAGCCTGTGCCCAGGAAAGCCCATGGGCCAGGGGACAGGAGAGCCAGCAGCAGAGGACAGGAGTGACCACGGCCTAGGTCCGAGGAGCTCTGGGCCAAGCAGTGCTGGGGACACCCATTCTTCTCACAGTTCCTTCCTCCTTCTCTCTTCCCTGCAGTGGTTTCACTGCCGGGGGCTGACCCTGCGCTGGGACAGTCCAGTGCTGTCACCCCACGGCTGCCCTGATCCCCGTCCCCTTCCCCGGGAGCACGAGCCCTGCGAGCACTGGTGGCACTAATGGCACTGGTGGCACTGGTGGCACCGGTGTGATGAGTTGCGGGTGCTCTGGGGCCGGGCAGGGTTTGGGCGTTAATTGACTCCCGCGGCGGTGGCAGCTGTGAAAACAGAGTGGGGCTCATTAGGGGACATCAAAGGACCCCCCGCACGGCCGGGCGGGGACACAGCACGACCCGCTGGCGTTTGCTCTCTCTTCACTTGGCTTAAGAGGGGAGGAGGAGGAAGGGAGTCACTGGCCTGGGGACAGCCATGCTCAGCAAGGAGGTCCCCATTCCCTGGCCCTGGGGTTAGTGGCACTGGGGGGCACCCATTATTTGGGTGACATCCCCAAGGTTACTTGGACATGGGGTGACCCATCCCTGGAGTGAGCAGCATTTGGGGTGATCTCTCCCCAGAGATCGATCACCTGCTCCTGGGGTGACCTGTACCCAGGGTTAGCTGTCCCTTGGGTGACCCATTCCCAGAGAGATCCATCTTTGGGGTGACCTGTACCTAGTTTTTCCCAGGGTGCCCCATCCCTGGGATGACAGAGCAGGGGACAGAGGGGACATGTGCTGACCGCTGCTTGCAGACACCCTCCAGCTCCTGCTCGGGCTGCAAACAGCCCTGAGAGCCAAAAACCTCCAACCCCCGCCCCAAAATTGCTTGGGAAGGGCCACATGGCACAGACCTGGCCCAGATCCTCCTATTCCCACTCCATCACAGGAGCCTGTGGGGCCAGGGAGGGGGGCCAGGAACCCCCCAGTGGGTCTTAGCTGTGCCCGTGGGGTGCCCAGAGCCCCCAGATCCGTCGGCACTCCCAGAGCACGGGAGCAGCCCCAACGATCCCAGATCCCAGCTCTGTTTTCCAAAGCCAGGACACGAAGCCTTTTAAAAAAATCTCGTCTCTGAGCTCCTGCATTCCTGGGTGGAGAGTTTACATTCCCCCTGTCCTCCGTGATCTGCGCTTCGCCTCCGGAAAACAAAGCGGCCTTGGGGGGGAGCTGCTTTTTGGGGAGCAGGACCCTCCAGCCGGAGCCAAGACCTCGAGGGCAGAGCCCCAAAGCCAAAGCACTCAGAGCCAGGGCTGGACATGGCCTGGGACCCCCATGGCAATGGGGACCCCCAGAAGTGGTACTCTTGGGGCAGGCATTGAGGGGTGCAGGGGGGGCCCCTGGTGGCTTGGCCGAGGCTCATCCTGCCCATGCCACTGCCAGAACAGGCAGCAGGAATCACCCTGCCTGAATTCCCATCTCCAGAGGCTCCCAGGGGCAGGGGGTAGGGTAACAGTGGGTGCTGGGATGTCCTGGGGGGTGCCGTGGGTGCCAAGGGGGTCTTGGGGGGGGTCCCGACCAGCCTAGCCCGACCCCCAAACTGCTTCTCCGAAACACAGAGGAGGGGGAAAAGAACCCTGGATAAGTTTCTCCCCCTCTTCTCTCCCCCTTCCAAGTCATCGCTGGAAAATTAAACCGGATCCAAAGAGTTTTTCCTTTCCAAAATGTGCTGGAGAGGCGCTGCCTTAACCCCTTCGGCTCCCGCCTCGCCCTCATCGCGGGATTGGGATTTTTAAGGGGGTTTGGGGATTTTCCCGGGCTTTGCTGGGGGAAGGGGAATGGCGCAATGCCCCGGCAATCCTTCTTTGTGCTCCAGGGATCCCCAAATCCCCTGCAATGAGGGAGACAAGAAGCCCTGAGGCTCCCGGGGCCGGTTTTGGGGCACCCCTGGGGCCAGCGCTTCGCAGCCAGGTCTCCCTCTCCATTTTGGGAAGAGTATTTTTTTTCATTCCAATTAAATCCAGCTGATTAAATCCATCCTTCCAACCCCCCCTCCCTGCCCTGAGCTTGTTCCCCTCGAGCTGAAACTCCACTACATCCCCCTCCAGCATCCCCCAAATCCCAACAGATCGAACTGGACTCGGGACCCGCTTCTCTCTGGAGCCTCAGGATTGGGGGCCCACCCCAGCCAAACCCCTAATCCCAGAGAAAATGTGAGCTATTTCCTCCCGGGGGGGGGCACACAGGATAGGCCCCCCCTTCCCACTGCAAACTGAAAATTCCTCATTTTTTGTGTTAAAAATCTCATTTTTCCCCTTTCAAAGCGCTTTGTTCCAGCTGGAGGGAGGCACTGACTCATCCCCACGGGCCGGTGGAAGTGGGGGGCCCAGCAGAACCCATGGGGACATCCAAAATTTAATTATTAGGGTTTTTTTTGGGGAAAAATATAGCCCTCGGGAATAATCTGGCATTTTTTTCACTCATTTGTATTTGTGAAGGATTGTTAAAAAGGGATTTGGGAGGAAAAGTCATCGGCCAAGTGGGGGGGCCCAGGGAGAGCCCCTGGGGGGGGGGCAGCCCCAACCCAGGGTCTCGTGGGAGCAAAGTGGTAGGGAAAAAAATCCACTTTCTTGGGGAGTTTCGAAAGGAGAGCAAGAAAAATGGGCTTATTATTGGGGTTTTTTGCATTTCCTCCCCCTTTTTCCAGGGGCAAGCGGAGCTGTGGCTGGGGGGAGCCAGGACGGAGCGGGAAGTGGGGAGCAGGGGGCTGAGGGTCCCCTTCCAGGCTTGCCAGTGGTTTTCCCCTTTTTCTCCTCTTTTTTCTCCCTTTTCCCACCTCTTTCTCTTTTTTCCCTCGATCCTTTCTCTCTTCTTATTTTCATCTCCTCTTTCTCTTTCCTTTTTTTTTTTGTCCTTTTTTCTTTTCCTTTTTTATCCTTTTCTCTCCTCCTATTTTTTCTCCCTTTACTTTTTTTTTCTAATTTTTCTCCTTTTTCTTCCCCTTTCTCCTTTATTCCACCCTTTTCTGTTTTCCTCCCCCTTCTCCCACTTTTTTCCTCTTTCATAGTTTTTCTCTCATTTTCCCCTTTTTTCCTCACTTTTCTTTTTTTACCTCTTGCTTCTCATTTTTCCCTTGTCTCCTCCTTTTTTCTTTCTTTTCCTTTTTCCTTTCCTTCCCCCTTTTTTCTTACCTTTTCCACTATTTTCTTCCTTTTCCTTCTTTTTCCTCCCCTCTTCCCCCTTCCTTTTTGTCCTATTTCTCCCTCTCTCTCCTCCTCTTTTCTCCCTCTCTTTTTTCACATTTTAAAATAGAAATATATAATTAAATTTACAAATGCTATTTACAGGTTTAATTACAAAAAAAAAAAAAAATCAAAGAGAAAGAGAGACACCCCTTAGACATTAATAAATCTAAAAATAAAAAATATATAATAACTCCTCCCCCCCACCCCCAAAAAATATTTCAGGCCGAAGGGCGGCGGGGCCGGGGGGTCACACCGTGGTCTCGCCCTGCTTGCTGTTGGTGAGCCGAGTGTAGAACTTCCTCCAGGAGTGCAGGGTTTTGCCCGACCATATCCAGAACCCGGAGGTGATGCCCACAATCAGAGTCATGAGATACTTGATCATGTAGACGGTGAAGTCGGGGGTCATGCGGGGGGTGAAGTGCAGCGGGCAGGGGATGGCCAAGCTCTTGCAGTTCTGGCTGATCCAGCTGCGCTCCCAGTGCTCGCGGAACGCCTGCTCGTAGAAGTAGCAGGCGATGACAATGGTGGCCGGGACGGTGTAGAGGACGCTGAAGACCCCGATGCGAACCATGAGCCGCTCCAGCTTCTCCGTCTTGGTGCCGCCGTGCTTCATGATGGTGCGGATGCGGAACAGGGAGACGAAGCCGGCCAGGAGGAAGGAGGTGCCGATGAAGAGGTAGACGAAGAGCGGGGCCAGCACGAAGCCCCGCAGAGGGTCAATGTTGTTGAGGCCCACAAAGCAGACACCACTCAGCAGATCCCCATCGATCTGCCCCATGGCCAGGATGGTGATGGTCTTGACGGCTGGCACTGCCCAGGCGGCCAAGTGGAAGTACTGGGAGTTGGCCTCAATGGCCTCATGGCCCCACTTCATACCAGCAGCCAGGAACCAGGTGAGGGAGAGGATGACCCACCAGATGGAGCTGGCCATGCTGAAGAAGTAGAGCATCATGAAGAGGATGGTGCAGCCCTCCTTCTTAGTGCCCTGCACCACGGTGCGGTAGCCGTCCTCCTGGAAGCGCTCGTTGCAGACCACCCTCTCCTCCAGCACGAAGCCAGCAATGTAGGCTACTGACACCATGGTGTAGCACCCCGAGAGGAAGATGATGGGTCGCTCAGGGTAGCGGAACCGCTGCATGTCCACCAGGTAGGTGGTGACGGTGAAGAATGTGGAGGCACAGCACAGGACGGACCAGATGAGGATCCAGATGCGGGCGAAGCGGATCTCGTCCTCGTTGAAGAACATGTGGCCATCGGGACGGGTGGGCTCGCAGGGCGCCGCGCAGTCCTTCTCCCCCAGGAACTTGTAGTTGAGGTAGCTGGGCACCTTCAGCGCCCGAGGGCAGTGGAAGGGGTGGTCGAGGGTGGCATAGCGGGGGGCGCCGGGGGTGCCCTGGCCGGCCAGCGGTGTGGCACTGGTCAGCAGTGCTGGGGAGCCGCCGTCCTCCGAGTGGTTCTGCCCCACACAGATCTGCTCGGCGCCGTGCCGGGGGAAGTTCTCACATCGCAACCTCTCCGGCCACTGGAAGCCAAATTTGTTCATGAGGGCCTCACAGCCCTGGCGCGCCCGCTCGCAGATGGAGCGGCACGGTGGGATGGCCTGCTCCAGCACCGTGCACACCGGCGCGTACATGGAGCACAGGAAGAACTTCAGCTCCAGCGAGCACTGCACCTTCACCAGCGGGTAGAACTGGTGGACCTCCAGCCCTGCATCCTCCTGGTTGGTGTGACCCAGCAGGTTGGGCATGATGGTCTGGTTGTAGGCGATGTCGGTGCAGAGCGGGATGGAGATGGGCTGGCAGAAGCCGTGGTCGGGGATGGAGATGCCCTTCTCGCCGTGCAGCTGGGCCCGGCTCGGCGCTGGCACGCTCAGCCCTGCCAGCAGCCAGGCCAGGGCGGGCAGCACGCCGGGGGGGCCCATGGTGCCCCGAGCCGTGCGCCCCGATTTACCGTGCCCGGTGCCTGGCCGGACAGCCAGTCCGGGTCTGCCGTGCCCGGTGCTGCCTGGACGACTCCCGGTGACTGAACACACTCGTGTCCCGCCTGGATGACTCCCGGTGGCCTGATCTGCCGTGTTCGGCGCTGCCTCGACGGCTCCCAGGGATCAGCTCTGCCGTGCCCGGTGCTGGCTGGACGATTCCCGGTGACTGGATACTCTCAGGTCCCGCCTGGACGGCTCCGGTGCCCGGATCCCCCGTACTCGGCGCTGCCCCGACGGCTCCCGCTGCCCGCTGTCCGCCTACCCCGTGCCCGCGGGACGGCTCCCGACGTCCCGATCTACCGTGCGTGGCGGGACGGCTCCCGCTGCCCAAACTTGGCGCTTCTGCTGCTCCCGGTGCCGGGTCCCGGAGCCGCGGGCGGGCGGTGCTGCCGGGAGCGTGGCGGGAGGAGGGTCCCGGGGGGTGCCGGGGGGATGCCGGGGGTGCCGGGGTCTCGGGGCGCGGGGAGCGGAGCAGCCGCACCGGACGCTCCCGCCGCCTTTGTGCGGGGCAGCGCCGCGTCCCCGCCGGGCGGGCCCAGCGCCCCGCGCCCCGCCCCCGCGGGCCCGCCCCGCGCGTTCCGCCAATCACATTCAAATGGCGCGGCCGCCACGCCCACGCCGGGCCGGGCCACGCCCACATTGTCACGCCCCCGGCCCGGGGTCACCGCCCCCTCCTCCCCCCCCCCCGCCGCAAACTTTTTCCGAGCTGTGCGAACTCCCCCCGCGGGTGAGGTCGGGTCGGGGCCGCGGGGAAACCGCCCTCCCGTGTCCCCAAACCGCACTGTGGCCTGTGTCCCTCGTGTCCCTTGTGCCCCCCGTCCCCTGGGCCCCTCGTGTCCCCTTGGTCCCCGCTCTGGGTGCTCTGCCGTGTCCCCCATGTCCCCCACTTATCCTCCGTGCCTCCTGACAATCCCCGTGTTCACTGTACCTATGCCCTGTGCCCCTCCCCTGTCCCCTGAGCCTCCCATGTACCCTGTGTCCTCCGAGTGCTCTGCACCCCACACCCCTGTCCCCTGTGTTCCCTGGCCCTACTGGGGCCTCTGCACTCCCTCCGTGTCCTCTGCCCCCTCTGTGTCTCCTGTGCCCCCCCTGTGTCCTCTGCACTGCTCATGTTCCCTAACCTCCTCACCAGGACCCTCCATCTGTGGGGCTGCTCCCCCCAGCCTAAGACCCACATCCCCCCTCACGTGCTGCAGGGGTTCCCCCCACTGTTCCCAAGTCCCACTTTGGGGTGCAGTGGAGCAGGATTAGCTCCCGTGCCCCACTGGAGACCTCCAGAACAAGGCGCATTGTCCCCAACGTTCCTTGTCCCCAGGTGTCAGCCAGACAGTGCTACCACCCCATGGGTTGTCCATGGCCACCATGGGCACCCCGAAAAGGCCACTGCACAGCCAGGGTTATCCCCAAATCAGTGGGGGGTGGTGGGAAACATCCTGCCTGCCCCTCCCCTCCCCCCCCAACCCACAAGCTGGGGTTGTGGTGCAGGGAACCTCTGTCCCCAAAAACAGGGCAGTGGGAGAGGCCTGGGGGACTGGGACACACTGCGGGGAACTGGGACACTCTGGCAGGTACTGGGATGCACTGGGGGGACACTGGGACACAGCAGGGGGATTCAGGACGGGCTGGGGCATCCGAGACACATCGAGAGTGTTGGGACACAGGGAGGTCAAGCCCAGGGGGGTCACGGGACACACCGGGGAGTCAAGGACACACTGGGGGGAACCGGGACACACTGGGGGGACTGAGACCCACTGGGAGAGACTGGGACCCACTGGAGACCATCATCAGGGAACAAAATGTAGGCGATCACCCCAGATTTTGGCACCAGGATGGGGGCTGCCCTTCCCAAGGCAAGGGCAGGCGGGGGGCTGTGGTGGGGAGCCCCCTGCCCCTGTCCGCTCCGCTTTGGGGGGCTGAGGGGCTTCTGGCAGCCCCCTTCCCTCCCTCCCTCTGCGTCCTCCCTCCCTTTCTCTCCCTTTCCTGTAACTTAAGCTTTTGTTGTGAGCAGGAGACCCGGGCTGCTGTGAAAAGAGGGGGCCCCACCGCCTTTCACAGCGTAATTGAAACCATTGCGGCTCCTGGCCGAGGGGGAAGGGCGGGGGGGGCTCCAAAATCAAAGCCTGGGGGGGAAAGACGGGACACACGATGCTGGGAGCCCCCCCGCCCCGCCAGCCTCCCCGGCCCGGACGTGCCGGGTGTCCCGGCGGGGCTGGCGGGGGCTCTCCCCGCTCCCGGGGATGGCGGAGGCTCCGGGGCTGCTGTGGGGTGAGGCGGGGAGATGGGAGCCAGGGCCGGCTGACCCCGATGGGGCACCCAGGGGTGCTGCCTTTGGGCCCTGGGTCGGTGGGTGCCCGGTGGTCTGGGGCAGGAGGAGCGGAGGGAGGCTGGCACGGCGCCGGCGGCGGGGGCCGAGCCCGGAGCTCGGCCAGCGCTGCCTCCGGCCCGTTCCCGCTCCCATTCCCGCTCCCCGGCTGCAGTGGGAATGCGGAATGGCAATGCTCCTGTCGCAGCTCCTCTCGGCCCTGTGGAGGTTGGGTCTGGCTGGGTGGCCCCTGCCGTGTCCCCCAGGCCCACAGGGACAGGGACGGAGGGGTGCAGGAGTGTCTGCACAGCCACGTGGATCTTGGCTTCCTAAACACTTTGGATTTTGGCTTCTTTCCGGAGATGGGGGGGGGGGGTTCACTTCCAGAAGGGGTTGCAGAGGCTGTTTCTGTGATCCCTTGGCCTCCAGGCTGCTGGTGGCTCAGGACAAGGGTCCTCAGAGCCTCCAGGGATACACTGGGACATGGTTCCACCCAGAGTGGATGCTGAGCTCTCCTCAGGAGGCAAAATCCAGAGCAGATCCAGCAGTCAGCCCTGAGAGGAACCCCTGACTGGGGGTTTCAGGATACCCCCCAGTAAAGCAGCCAGTGTGGTCCCGCCTGCTCAGGGGTGTCCCCTCACAGGGACATTCATGGTGGGCAGGGAATCCTGTTGATGACCAGTTGTCCATGTCACCAGACTCCCAGCCCCATCCCCAGGCCTTGCCAGGGGGCCTGAGGGGTGGTAGAGGGTGCTGCCCCCTCCCCAAAACTTCCAAGGGGGGTCTGAGGTTGGTGTCCTGGGTGAAGTTGACACTGCGAAAACAGGGACCTGCCCTTGCAGTGGGAGAGAGTGGATGCTGCCCAGACTGGGCTTTACGGGGAGTATGGGGCCAAACCCAGCTCGTCCCCCCAGCTCCCCTGCGTGTCCTCACAGAACTGCTCAGGGTGGTGGACACCCAGGAGGCCCAATCCTCCCGTTGCTCCACTCCATCCCAATACAGCACTGGGGCATGCTGGTGGGCACCCAGTGTTGCCTGTCCCCTGCTCCCAGCACCCAAGGGTCCCCAGGGGAAGGCCCATGGGTACCACCACCTCCGAGAGTCTGGTGGCTCCTGTGTCCCTCACGTCCCTTTCATGTCCCTGGTGCCCATGCAGCTCTCCTCCCTGGGATTTTTCCAGCACCATGAGGTGCCAGGATGCCTGTGGGGTCCTCCCTGCACCCATCAAAGCCAGAGATGGGGAACACAGCTGGGAACATCCATGTCACCCTCAGCAGCACCCACAGCCACAGACTGATGGCCTCTTTCTGAGCCTACTCCCTGGAGACAGGTACCCTGGGGGTGACACCACATCTGGCACAGGCCCTGTGCATGGCCCCATGCAGATCTGGTGGCTAGCACCACTCTGAATAGCAGTACTTTGAGGGGACACTGGCAGCACCAGTTTGCAGTTAAGTGTCCCTTAGGGATGGGCACAGAGGATGGCAAAGCAGAAGTGGGGAATGGAGGGGCTGTGGCAGGAGATGCCAGGCAGGACAGGGAGCTCAGGGGTCCCTCAGGAGTGCAGAGGAAGGGAAGGGCCCCCCGGCCCTGCCCTCGGCTTTGTTTCACACTTAAGAGCCTCTAATTAAAACCAGGCACAAAGGCCCTGGCTGGCGGCGGGCGCGAGGTGCCAGCAGAGGACAGGGGTCTGTCACCAAGGGAACAGGAGTGACATGGGGTCCTGGGCACGGGCACTGCGGGGCCCCTGCATGCCGGGGCATGAGCAGGGACACGAGTGCCCCTGCACACACACACACACACACACACACACACACACATACATGCATTCTCCCCACCCTGTGGGCTAGGGAGAGTAATGCTCAGGCCTGGTTTATACTGGTGTAAACTGGTGTGATGGTCTGCAGTGGCTCCGTGTGTGGGAGGGCTCTGTGAACAGCACTGCCCGGGGGAGGTGGGGGCAGAGGTGAGCCCTGGGTGTGGGGTGAGCCAAGGCCTGGGGTGCCCCTGCCCTGGGGGCAGCCTGGTAGACAGTGGGCACAAGACAAGACCACAGAGGGTCCCTGGCTGGGATCAAGGGGCTGGTGGGTGACCCCAGCTGTGATGAGCTGGGGGATGATGCTCCCCCAAAATGTGGGTCTGGATCCTTCAGGGTGGTGAGACCCCAAAGCTATGGTGTCCCCCAGAGCCACCCCTGCTCCCGGTAGGGCACAGAGCCCACCGGGGAAAGTGGCTTAAGCACACCTTGACCTTGCTGGCGGGGGAGGGATCCCTCAGCTTGTCTGACACATCTCCTGCCAGCGCCGGCATTGAGAGCGCGCGAGCTCGCGCGCGGAGGAGCCGGCATGAAAAGGCAGCTTAGGCATCTCCTGCTGCGAGAGATGGATTAGGGGCTTTGGGGAGGCCGGGGGACAGCCAGTGCCACGGCCACCGTGCCGCGATGGCCGCGTGCCGGCGGCCAGGCCGCGGGGCCAGGGTGGGCACGGCGGGCACGCAGCCACTGCCCCATGGCACCATCCTGCTGGGGCAGCGGGGCGGGACCCTGGGGGTCTCCGAAATGGAGAACAGCATGTGTGTGGAAAGCACCAAGGGCTGTCCCAGCAGGGAGGGGACACCCGGGGCTGGCAGCCCTGGCCCCCCTGCGGGTCCCCCTGGCCTGGCTGCAGCTGTCACTGTCAGAGCTCGGGTATTTTTAGAGTTGCCCTGGACTGCAGTGACCATTTCTGCCCATGGGGTGCACGGGATCAGGGCAGGGGGGAGGGGGGGAAATGGGCACACATTTCCCTTTTGGCTCTGCTTTGGGGTTGGAAATGCCCTTTAAGTCCCCAGTAAAGCACCTGGAGCTGACAATAGGTCCCCATGGGGTACAGGGACCCCATATTGGGGGGGGTGAGCATGGTACAGCCATCTCAGCTCTGTTCCCATGCTGGCCTGGGGTCTGTGTTCCTGGGAAAGTGACAGTGATGTCCCCACAGGGACAGCCTAGACCCTTGGATGTCCCCCAGAAACTGTTCCAGGTCTGTGGGGTAGCCCTTGTGGTGGAAGCACAGGAGGAATGGGGTGCCCCATGGCCATCCCTCCCTCTCCCAGGAACAGCTGTGCCCCCAGCCGGGGGCAGGGGAGCTGCCAGCACCAGGCATGTGACAGGAGGTGACAGAGATGCTATTTATACCCTCCTATGTCAGGACTGGGTGTGGGGACACCAGTGAGCCCATATCACTGGCCCATGGTGATTCTCAGGGTCCCTTGAGTGCCCATCTGTTCCCCAGCACCAAACAAACCCACCTGTAGGGAGGGGTGGGCTCAGTGTGACCAAAAGGGTCACACTCCATGTTGTCACACAGCCATTCCAACTGTCCCCAGCCCACTAGTGACACAGAGTCACCTCTGTGCCCAGTGGGGGCACAGAGCTGACACAGGGACATTGAGCTGTCCCCATGGCCAATGGGGACAGAGTTGTCCCTGTACTCAGTGTGGACACTAAGCTGTCCCTGTGTCTGACAGTGGCATGAAGTTGTTCCCAACAAGGACACTGAGTTGTCCCTGTGCCCAGTAGGACACATAGCTGTCCCTGTGCCAGTCCCTCCAGGCTAGAGGGTACCAGAGTGGGGCAGATGTATCCCCCAACTGCCACAGGTCCTGGTGAGCATGTCCCCAGCAGCAGTGGCCTTGGCACAGAGAGGTGCCAAGTGGGGAGGCATTAATTGCCAGCCTCCCTTCTGCTCCTGCTGGCAGCAGGGCTGGGGAGCACAGCCCAGAGAGGGCTCCCCAGAGAAGAGGGGCCCTGGTGAATGCAGCACCGGCTCCTGGTCCTGCAGTGAGGGGCGTCTGGGGTCCCCTGGCCTGGGGACACTGTACCCCTCAAGCTCCTCAGGCAGAGAAGCCCAGGGACTGTCACAGCTCACCCCTATGGCACCAAGGGACACAGGCAGGGCTGAGAGGCCTTGGGCAGCACTGTGGGCATCCAGCCCCCAGGACCACCCCTGCTGGAATGCCAGCTTCCTAAAGCCCAGGCAAGGAGGGCTGGGTGCTCCCCACCCATGAGTGATAATGAGCACCAGCTTTGTGCACCCAGCAGAGTGGGGGGATGCTGAGAAAGGGCAAAGGACAGCACTGCCAGGGGAACTGCCACCTGCTCCAGGGGTGTTCCAGGTTCATGCAATCTGTTTGACACAGCCCCATCTCCTTGCAGGGCCTTGTCTGGCTCAGCACCCCATGATGGATGGCAGTCCAGCGGGTGGCTGGGGGTCCCAGTGACCACATGGGTGGGGCAGGACCTGTTGTGGGCATAATCCCTGCACTGGGCCCAAGGGTGCCCACCCAGGACTCATGGGTAGGCTGAGCTGCAGGACATCTGACCAAGTCACCCACAGGGCTGTTCCACATGGTATGGCTGTGCTCCCTGGACAGGGGTCCCTGGTCCAGTCCTGCCCATGTGGACCCATCTGTGTGCTTTGGGAGGACAAGGAGGGCATCACAGACCTGACATGGGACACTGGGGTTTTTGCAGAGTTGAGTAAAGGAGACAGGCAGAGCATCAACAGGGCTTTCTCAGGGCAATGAGGAGCAAATTCGAGCATGTTTCTGCCCAGCAAGAAACAGACAGAAACACAGCCACCCTGCAATGCAGAAGTCCCAGCCCACAGCCACCAAGCCCTTCTCATCACTCAGGGTTGGCTGGTCCCAGGAGAGAGCCGAGATTAGAATCATAGGATGTTAGGGAACCATCTTCAGGAACTTAAAGACCATCCAGTCCCACCCCCAAGTTGCTCAAGGCCTTATCCAGCCTGGCTTTGCACACTGCCAGGGTTGGGGCATCCACAACCTCCTTTTCCTAGGAGGTTTTAATTTCCAAGATATCCCAGAGGAATCCCCGCAGGGCTGCTTTGGTGGGGCACGGGGCTGAGCAGAGCATTCCCTCCTAACAAGTGAGAGGAACATGTTCCACGGAGGAGTTCTGGCAACACAGGCCAGCCTGATTCACCGTAGGAACAAATTGAATCTAGACCTACCCCGTGGAGCACAAAGCACAACCAGTGCTTCAGGACTCACTGCCTCGCTGTTCAGGGCACAGGTGTCCCCTCAGGGACAGGTCTGGTGGCACATGGACACTCAGAGAACACACTGCAGGCAGCCCTGGTCCCGAACTCCTCTCCCTCACCCGGCCCTGACAGGCAGCAGAGGGCAGCAGGGCCCGGGCAGAGAGGCTGCTGTGGAGAGAGGGATAGAAATGAATGAATGGGGACAGATGGGATCGGTTTTTCCTGCTGTCAGGGCAGGCGGAGGGCTGGCAGCACACGGCACTGTGCTCAGGGACAGCTGGTGACAGCTGTGCTGGGGGATGGAGAAGTACAGACCTTTGCAGACCTGGACCCAGACGCTAGACCCAGACCTCAAACCCAGACCCCGCCAAGGCCCCCAAATCCATCCCACAGCCGCAAGTCCCTAGTCCTGGCCCCCAAGTTCAGACCTAGATCTAGATTCTAGACCCGACCCCGATTCCAAAAGCAGACCCAGACTCCAGAGCTAGCGTCTGCCGTCAGCCCCCCGGTATTGCCCACGGCACTGCTGCTGTGCCACTGCAGAGAAGGACAGGACTATGGCTGCACAAGCCGGGCACTTCCCACTCAAGGGCGAGGAGAGGCCCCTGCAGCCCGGCCGGAGGAGCCAGGGATACGAGCACGGCTCTGTCGGCCCCTGGGCTGCAGCGCGGGGCTGGCTCTGAGCACTGCGATCCGGCTCAGGACTTGTGCTGGGCACCACCTCAGGGCCGGGCGCCATTACTGCGATCCCCGGCGGGACCCATCCCAGGCCCGGGGCCGTTCCCAGCGCCGAAGGGCTCCGGGCTGCGCTCAGCCACCCACGGAGCTGCCTCTGTGCATGTGCCAGCCCCGCAGACGGCACGGCCGGGGACGGTAGTGAGCCCGCGCTCCCATTGGCTCACACGACCATCAGTCAAGCGACTGGGGCAGCTCCCATTGGCTCGGGCTGGGAGGGCGGGAAGGCTGAAGCAGAGCTCGCGCTCTCCGTTCACCGGGTCGAGCCCTGGCCGTGTGACGGTTTACACATGCGCGCAGGGGGCGGGAAAGGGCGCCCCGCGGTACGCTGCACCTCGCGCCCTAATTGGCTGCTACACACGCGCGCGCACTTCTCACGCCCTCATTGGTTGTCGGGCGCGCGCGTGTCGCTGCTCGCGCCCTCATTGGCCGCCGAGGCGCGCATGCGCGCTGCCATCTGCAGTCAGACGCAGAGCGAGGCTCGGTGGGACGTGACCTGTGGCGGTGGAGCCCTGAGGGCACGGCCGGCCGTGGGAGCCGGTTCCGCCCCTTTGGTGTGCCGACCCCCGGCTTGCCGCTGTCTCCGGGCTTGTCCTGCCGGCGCCGCCCCGCCTGGGGTCTCGCTGAAACAGCCACTCCGCTCCGCCCCCAAGACCCGTCCGAACATCTTCTAGCGACCCCCTTTTCTGTCGGAAACGTCTCTTCCTTCTCACACCCGGACCCTCTCCAAAACATCAGTATTTCAGCGTAATTAACGCCACTGATGCTGGTTGAAAGGGGGTTTAAATAAACAATGGGAAAATTAACGTTGACTCATTAAGCTTGAACAATGACATGTTGTTCTCTGACTTCAGCCCGAGAGAGTCTCGGGGTTAGAAAGGAAAACAAAAGGAGCGAGGATAACGCTGCTCGAGGAGAGCTGTGGATGAGCTGTTCTGTGGGTCCTTGTTTTGGGAGCTTGGCGTTGGAATGGTGCTGTTCATCCTCACTCGGGCCTTTTACCCAAAGACCTGGGAGGGTTTTTAGAATGTGGAGCTTGCGTAATTCTTATTAGTCTGGCATTAAGGTGCAGTCTTGGAAGCAGTCAGGACATCCAGGAGTGACTAATTTATGTTGCTTCTGGATGTTGTAAGGGGTGCGTGCTTCCAAAATTGTTACTAAACTGTGTTAGAAACACACAAGAAAATAAATACCAATGGTTGAGTGCAATGTTGGCATCACCTGGATGCCAAGGATGGAGATTTGGCTTCTGCCACAGCCCCAAACATGGGCTCGTTTGCATCCTTCATTTCCTTCAATGAGGAAATGAATAATTAACGCTGAAATAGTCTGATTTGGCTTTGAAGTTTCTGTTTCAGGAAGTGAAGTGAGCCAGATCTTGGGCTTGAAGATGCATTTCTTGTAATCCTTTGGTAAGGGAGAGATGGGGAACCTAAACCAAATCAGGTACTGTGGCTGTGCCCAGGGAATGGGTGAGCTCTGCAGTCATGTCTACATTTGCTGTTGGGTGTCCTTGTTCCTGTCCCTTTGTGGCGAAACCCCATGGCAAGAAAGATAATTGTAGTGGCAAAACCTGTTACTGTGTCGTGGCTCTGGGTACACAGGGGGAATGTGTGGTGATGTCAGGGAAGGAACTCGGCTCCATTATCTGATACCGAGATCTTGGAAGCTGCTGAGTGTGCTTGGGGACAATAACTCAAGTCACAACCCTGTGTCCCCTTGACTTTAAGAAAGGGCACTGTTCTAAATTGGGATTTATCTGTGGTAAATACCAGGCTTTCCTTGTCTTTCCCATAGACTAGAGTGAAAAAGAGAAAGGTAGGGTTTGGTTTTATGGAAGGATTGCTGCTCTGTTCTTCCCTGCCTGAAAATATGCCAGGGAGAAGAGAGACATTTTATTTTGTGTTAAAGCTTCCCGTGAGGGAAAAGTGGAATCGGTCCCCTGGGAAGAACAGTTTGGAGCTGGTTGAGGCTGTGGAGGACTGAAGGTGAAAACGGTGAGCTGTGCAAGAGATGATCCGAGGGGGACTGGGACAAGGTCATATGAATTTTAGGAGCTCAAGGGCCTGTGCACCTACTTCTGACAGGTGGGCAATCTAACAGTTTTTCCGAAGTATATTGATGGAGGTAAGCTTTTTAATGAAGAAGAAAGAAAAATAAGGTTCAAAGTCACTTTCACAGAAAACTTGAGTTTTCTTGTCTGTTTTGAGACAGAGATTGCTTGAGCTGTAAGAGGGGTGTGGAATACAGGAAATGCTTGCTGTGCTGGGTATTTGCGAGGCTCCTGTGGCCATAAGTAAAAATACACCTGCCTGTGCCTCTGTAGAAAATCCTGGTCTGCAAATATAGCAAAACCAGGAGTGTTTCTGTAGATGTTAGGGATATCCTTTTCACACAGTTGTAGTTCTTTGGCAGGTGAAATTTCTGTCCTTGGAGCAGATGTGACTCTAGATGTGATCCCATGTCCCTGGCAGACTGGTGGTGCATGGCCAGAGGGAGACAGGCTCTAAAATTACACAGCTTGATCAGGGATGGATGCAGTGTGGGAAGGAAGGCTGTGGAGAGCTCTTGTATTTTGTTCTGGGGTGGTCTGCTTGTGATTTCAAAGTGAAAGGATGTGGAGCAGTTTGGAGAGAGGGAGAGAAACAAAAGGTCGGAAGTAAAGAGTATAGGTCAAAGGAACCTTTTAGCTGTTTGGAAGAATGGGAGATATATTAGGAGTAGTGGTGTGGCTAATGGAAAAGTCACTGGATGAAAAAAATGCATTTCAGAGTTCTCATTATTGTTATCAGCTGCTTTTCTGGGGAGAAGCTGGACAGAGTCTGGGTTGGGAGGATCGGTTTGGCAAGAGTGCAAGTTGAGCACTGTAGGCAGGGGAGAGCTGGCAGTGCAGGGTTAGCAGAGGTGATCCTTGGGTTTCTGAGCTTCTGATATGCTGGAGAAAAGTGGATTAAAGGTGAGAGCTGCTGGGAGCTGTTCTTCCCTCCCCTGTGTCTGACCGAAGAAAGATCAGTGCTATCAGGGGAGGTAGGAATGGAAACATACAGCACTGCAGGAAAATCAGGAAGGACGGACCTAAGTCAGCTGAGAAGGAGAAGATATCCATGGTCTAAAGTGCATGGAAAGGTGCTGAGGGGAGAAGGGTTGTTGGGCAGAGGAATCAGCTGAGAACTGGAGATACAAGAGGGAGTGAGGGATCTTCCCATAGCTGCAGCCACAGTGATGTGGTGGGCATGAAGACAGCTGCAGAGGGAGTGATGCTTCTCCAAGGGAGTTATAGGGAGCCCTGTGGAAAAGAGTGGCTTGTGTAAGAATAAGAAAGTCATATATCCCTAAGGATGAAGATCATGGATGGAGGGAGAGGAGGAAGATTGTATGCGCTGAAATTATTTCAACTCCTCTCTATTTTGGTGGAAGGAACCTTGAAGCTGAGGGTGATTTGGAAGCTGAAATTGCAGAAGGAACGGGAATGGCACTGGAAGATATCACTGCAGTGAGCTGATTAGGCAGCCCTTGGGTTTTTTCCTCACAGGATTGTTGTGCTGTTGCTGTCCTCTGTCGCTTTAGAAGCCACACTAAAGGCTTAGATTCTCTTCCCTTTTTGCTTTAAGCTCTGAAACCTTAGAGAAACTTGGAAAGCCCCTGGTTTTGAGTGTATTTTGCAGGTGCTAAACCTGAGGGCAGCTCCATAGAAAGGCCTTGAGTTGTGCTCTGTCTGTCATGGGGATCTTTCCCTTACTGTTTGGGAGCCTTGGAGAGGGAAATGGATTAGTGGAGGAAAAGGGATAATCCTGACCTTCCTTCTCTTGCTTCTCTTCTGGGCTCTGCAATGGCAAATGAAGTCTTGGGTGGCTCATCCAAATAAATCCCAACCTTTTTCCATTTCCCGTCCAAGAGAGGTTATTTTGGGCTTCTGACAAGCTTAGTCCTTGGGGTGAGGGACTGGGGATCTTGTCTGTGCCACTGTCCCCTAGACTGATGGGCTTCCCTGCAGAGATAAATGGGAATGACCATAACTTTAAGGAATTCTGAACAACAGCTGTAGATGATGCTACCAGAATATTGTAGGAGCATTAATGAAAGCTGTATGAACATACGAAACTGCTGCAGTAAGTAAATCTATATTTCTAGTGCCATTTTTGCATTTGCACTGATTTTATTCTTCGTATCAGGTATGCAAGCTCAAAGAATAAATATTATGGATGTCTGTCTTGCTGCAATCTAGTGGAGCTCCCACTTACTCCCAGATGTTGAGAAAATGTTTTCTTGCTGCATTTTTCTCCTTTTCATTGTTGAAGCAGAAATATTACCAGCCATATGTGTCTATGTGTACAATAATTTCCTCTTCCTACGTACACTGCACTTACTGGCATCATTAGCCAGACGGAACACAGGCTGTTCTGTCTCTTGGTTTTTTGGTGTTGTGTAGTCTGTGCAATGGAGTAACACTTCCACCCAGCAGGAAGAACCATGCCTGGCTTTCCCTGCTGGGTAGAAGTGTGACCAGTCTGAATCTCAGCTCAGGTTTTCCTGCTAATTCCAAGAAGATAGGTTTTTTTTTTCTTTCCCTCCACAAAGGATTTGAGAAGCTAAGCCAGCACATCGCTGTGCTTCTGGCCCTGCCTGCTTCCAGCAGGTTGAGCTGAGTGCTGCTGGCAGGGGGATTTTATGCTTTTTAATTGGCAGAATGTCAGGGATAAGTTCTGTTCCCAAGCAGCTTAGGCAGCGCTTTAGTGGACAGCTGGGCCAGCAGCGAGGAGCTTTAGAATCCATCCTTAATGAGTGTGGCCATGGCTGCAGCTTCACTTCACTTCCCAGGTGCTGCCTAAGGGAAGTGCATTTGATTTTCGTGTCCTTCAGCAGGCCCAGCTGCTCGGGGTGATGTGGCACTGGGAGCTGATGCCTGTGCTCTGCGCTGCAGAGAGATAAAGAGGGTCATTTTCTCTGCCTGCCTTTACTAATTGGGGAAAGAAAAACTTAATGTGGGGCAACAAGGATTGGAATCTCTGCAAAATCTGTTACACTGAGCTTTCAACTGATCCAAGATCCTGGCGTGTGAGTTTGTCTTTGGCGGGAGTAGCTGCAAGCAGTCAGGAGGCAGCCTGTGCCTTTTCCATGCAGTGTTTTCTAACTGAAGAATTAATCTGAGATTTTAGGAGATCTATTAGAATTGTTTAGAGATCTTAATTTGTCATTCGATTCAGGTTATATTTCTGGTTTGGCCTAGCACAGGAAGAATGCAGCTCTTACCTCCTTGGCAGGATGTTCTGACCTCTCAGTTGAGCAAAGCAGGAACAGCAGAACTGTGATTTTTTTTTTTAACCTCCCTGTGTGAATGAGGAGGGGGGGAGAAGACTGAAGGAAGATGCGTTCTAAAGCAGATCAAGTAGTTTTGGTTCCAGTTCTAGAACATCACAGTAGGGTCTGAAGTTTGGTGTGGATTTCTGGGGCTCACATGGTGAGGTAATTTTATGTAGACCTTTCCTGTCTCAGTTGTGCCTAACTGCAGTCTGTGTTGTGACTTCTCTCCTACAGTGATGTTCTCCATTGCTGAGGCTGAATGGGAAAGGAAACACTTTATCCTTCAGTCCCAGAAGCTATGGCTGAGCTACCTCAGCTTCTTCTGAGTCACCCCCTCCAAGACAAAGCCCACCCCTCTAACCAGGCTCCTGCCACCTGCTGTGTGGGAATGTGGAGCTCATCTGATAAAAAGCACTGCTGTAGTTGTAGGGCAGCACTTCCTCAGTTGACAGAAGCTTTTCTCCTACCACATGGTTTTAAACCTGTAGTAATTCTTGCTGCTTTCTCCCTTCAAGTGGCTCTGTGGGCAGTTAATTTGAGATTTTGGCCATTTACAGTTTTAAAGCCAGAGGTTAATATTAGGATCCAGGTATCACTTAGGTTTCAGTTCCTATTGTTTGACCCAGTTCTGAGTCCATGAGTTTGTGTTTGGCTGCAGTATCTCTCACTTGAAGATGACTGGTGATGGGAAACATTTTCCTTTGTAGATTGTTCTGGTAGTTTAGCCATTGAAAGCTCCATTTTTCTTAATTTTTCTTCTGGATTTTCTTTATTTTCAGTTTTTACCTGTGCTTTGTGTCCTTCTCTGCTATGCCAAAGCACACGTTGCTACTCTGTGTCCTCTTACTGAAGGCATATACAGATTTCTTCTCAATTTTAGCTTCTTCTGAGAGCCTTAATGGCTCTGAATTCTATTACTGTTCTCCCTTTGTGTTGTTACAGCTTTCTGCATCCTAAATTGTTCACACTTGTAAAGTAAAAAAGTAAAAAACTTGCCCAGAGAAGTCGAGAACAGACTCTTACCTGGTATAACATACTGAGATAAATATCTTTTTTACTGAGAGATAAACACCTATTTACTATTTTTTTCATGTTTACTGTTCCTTTTTGCACACTCTTGGACTGTATTTTTATCCTTTCTGCTACCCACGTTGCATGGGGAGGTTTTAAGTGGGATTTCTCAGCTTGCTGGGTGCAGCCCTGTGCTATGGCTGTGTTTGTACAGGGCTCTGTGAAAGCAGACGTGGTGTTAGGGAGTTGAAGCCACTCTTACACGGGTCAGGTTGCTCTGTACAAACACGTCCTCACTGTTGCTCCCTCTTTGTTGGGCTGCCTGATCTGCAAACTGAGCTGGCAGGTGCTCTGTTTCCTCTGGTCATTGATAGCAGTATTGAATGGAATTTGAATCCTGTTAATGTGCTCCGAGGGAGATTTTCTGAGAGATTTTGGTTTAAAAACAATTCTTTATCAAGTCAGACACCGCAGTAAGAAAGAAAAGGCAGATAATATTATGGAAGCTTGGAAGTTCATCGTGGTAAATAGATTACACCCTGAATATTACATGATTAGCACCCTGTCCCACCAGAGTGGTTTCTCTTTGCCTTGTTCTGTCTGCTGTGGTCACACACAGGAGGGAAGGGGTGGCATCCAGAGGGACCTGGACAGGCTGGAGAGTTCAGCAAGGGCAAATGCACAGTCCTGCACCTGGGTCAGGTCAATTCCTAGCACAAATCCATGCTGGGAGAGAATGGATTGAAATGATAAGTTCAGTGGCTCAGCCATGTGTGCTGGCAGCCCAGGAACCAACCGAGGCAGCAGGTGAAGGGGGAATTCTGCCCTGCTCAGGTGAGACCCCACCTGCAGAGTTGCCTCCAGCCCTGGGGTCCCAGCACAGGAAGGACCTGGAGCTGCTGGAATGAGTCCAGAGGAGGCCATGGAAATGCTCTGAGGGCTGGAGCCCCTCTGCTCTGGAGCCAGGCTGGGAGAGCAGAGGGTGTTCACCTGGAGAAGAGGAGGCTCCAGAGAGAGCTCAGAGCCCTTCCAGTGCCTAAAGGGGCTCCTGGAGAGCGACTTTGGACAAGGGACAGAGGGACAGTCAGGGGGAAATGACTTCCCTTTGACAAAGAGCAGGGTTAGGTGAGACGTTGGAAAGGAATTTCTCTCTGAGAGGATGGTGAGGGTGCCCAGAGAAGCTAAGACTGCCCCATTCCTGGAAGTGTCCAAGGCCAGGTGGAGCAGCCTGGGGTAGTGAAAGGTGTCATGTCCATCCCCTGCAGGGGGTGGAACAAGATCATCTTGAAGGTCCTTCCTCACCCAACCCCTTCCATGATTCTTTGGTTGTTTGAAGGTCCTGGTTAGCCATGAAAATGTAGGTGCTGGAAGCTGCAGCAGCTTCTGCATCAAGGCACGTTAGAAATGGCAAAGAGAAAATTGGGTGAGTGAAGCCAGTGCTGGCTCTTGGGTAGAGCATCCCTCGTGTGCTGGAACAGATCCACAGCTGGTGTTGGTCCGGCAGAAGGAATCTGAAAGACATAGAATTGTTCTTGTTTGGTGCCAAGGTATGCAAAGCAGAGACCTGCCTCTGGCTCCCACTCCTTGTGTGGTACAAGCTGTTTATCTCTGAACTGTTGAACATGTTTTTATTTGGACAGCTCTAAGTGGGTATTTATATGCATGTTTTCCTGGTTTAAACCTCTTGACCTGTGACTAGTCTTAAATGTGTTCTGCTGAGTGGGTTTTCAGTGTTTTTGGACTTAGCAGGAAAAATTTTGTCAAAATTAATTTTTAGTTTGGTAAACAAAAGGTGCCATCAGCTTCTCAATGTGCAATTCCAAGGTGCTTCTTTCAAACCTTGCCAATTTAAATTCATCTCCGAGTCTCAAGTGATTGCTTTTGTTGTATTGACTTGAGAGGATTTTCCTGTTAAGTACTCTCAGAATAATTGATGTGTGTGTCTGCTGAAAATGAGGTTTTGCTGCAGCTTTCACAAGATGTTGACTGTACATATTCAGCTGTTTCTGGGGGTGTGCAGACGTGCCATGTCCATAGTTCCCACTTGTATTGCAGGGAAAGGTTGGGGAAAGTGATTCCTCACGTGTGGAGGGTGGTGAGAACATGTTTGGGAATGCTTCACCTCTGTGTTGCTAGGAAAGAATCTGTGATTTTTTTTTGTGTGTCTTTACAAACACTACAGGGAACAACAGGAAAAAGGATGATTTTGTTCTGGGAAGCATTAACAAAGGCTTTTCAGGTGCCAATACAAAGTTGCTTTTGTTTTGCTTTTTATATCTTTGAGAACCCATGTGGCCTTTAAAATTATCCAAGAAAATTTCCAGGATTGGATGGAGCCATCTCCTAGGTGTATGTTGGTCTTAAAAATATATTTTTTTTCTGGGTGCATAATGAATATTCATATGCATAATGTAAGCTACTCTTTCCTGGAGTTGTTTTTGAGTTCTTTGGATGGATTTCTAAGCATCAACATGGTTGTCTGCATCAATTATGTTTTGGAGCCCTTCCATAGTATAGAGTCATCAGGCCCTGCCGAGCTGCAAAGGGCAGCATGAATTACTGCTGTGATCTGCAGTCAGCGTGCATAGGGAGGTGTGGATCTTGCAGAGGTATTAGAAACCCGTTACATTTTGATTGTGTGTGATAAACACAACCATCAGTCATGGGGAGCTGCATTTGGGTTTAAACACCTCCTTCCCCCACTGGTCTTGGCTGAAACTTGCTGTGAGGTCTGTGGTGATGTTGGTGATAGGGTCCCACAGATAAATCAGAGCCCTGGCAGACCTTGGCACTTGTACCTCTTGTGTCTCATCCATGCCTGGAATGAGTTTTTATCCTGCCTGTCCCACATGTGCCACTGCAGCTGCAGATGGTGGGTGTCTCATCCTCAGGCCACGTGCAGGGAAGTGAAACCAGCACATCTGGAAATAGCTGCCTGAGCTGGAAAGGTTTGTCAAAAGAGAATTAAATGCAAAATGAGATGTGTTGATGGTGGTTTGAAATTCCTGGCCTTTGGGTCAGGCAGGAGACTGCTGTTCCATCAGGGCTTAGCACAGAGGTTCCTGAGCCTCCTGGCTACTGTGCTGGTGCTGGACAGTATTCACCCAGGTGTCCTGGATGTGAGATGCTTGCAAGAATTCTGGGAACCAGCTTTGGGAAAAGTGGATGGATGTGAGGGTGCCTTATCTGTCTAAAGATTTTGTAACTGCTCCATCTCCTTTAAAAAAGAAAATTTCAATTTTAACAGGATATTTGCTTCTGGAAATCAGAGGAGCTTTTTCCCTGCTCCATGGGGGTGCTGTGTGCGTGCAGGGAGGGAGGATTTGGCAAGATAGCATTTGCTGCCTTGTGCTCAGATGCTGCTCCAGTTCCCTGTGCTCAGACCTTGCATCTGTGCTGACCCATCCCGGGAGGGCTGCAGGAAATGTCAGCTGTGCTGCCCAGCCGGGAGCAAAACATTCCGGGCTCCGCAGCTCACACGGCCTGCCCTGCCTTTATCCACACCAGAAAACGGCCTTTTTTGGGAGGACTCATTTCTCTTTTTGGATGTTTCTGTGTCTCAGCTGCTGTTCTCAGCCTACAGGGCTTTTGGGAGTGGGGAATGGGCTTGGTTAAATGCTTTCAAGTGATACTTGTGGGTAACAACCCTGGATTTTATGGCTTGATGTAGTATTTTTGGAGTTTAAGATTTATTGATTGAATTTATGGATAAATAGAATATAAAGAAGTGGTGCTGATTTGCTTTTGTGTTTTAAAATTCTATTTTTAAGGTAAATGCAACATAAATGTGATTTTTTTGAGTCTTCTTCTGGTACTCTCCTAGCGTAAAACTAATTTCTAAATATCTAAGGAGCACACTGCACTCTTTTCAAGTGCAGTTAAGCAGTCATGATCATGCTGTGCTCTTTTCCAGTGCATTTAAGAAATAATAACAGTGAGTATAGTAAGGCTTTTCTGCAAAATTGCTTTCTTTAGATTGTTATTGGCTTGGTCTCACGAAGCAGCGTTTCTGAGTGCCTTCCTGAGCCAGTCCTGAAATGCAGTAGGGACATAAATAGACTGTTACTGCTGTGATGTCTCAACAGCTGCATTCTGCCCATTCCCTCCCTAGCTGCCTTAATGCTCCCAGGCAGAGCTGCAGGGTTTTATGCCAGAATCTTTTCCTGTTTTGCTCCGTTCACAGCGTTGAAGGTGGTGTCCCTGTGGTTGGAGCAGGCAGTGTTTTCCAATCCTAGGCTCTTGCTATGTGCCTCGTGTTGAGCTTAAAGCTCACCTTATCCTCTCTGGTGTTAGTAACACCAGGCTGGTGTGCTGGGGCTCTGCTGGAGCAGGAGCTCAAGGACAGCTGAGTGCAGGCGTGCTGAAAGGATCTGCCACACTCCAGCTCCATTGTCCTGCCCCTTTGTGTCCTGCTCCGTGTGCCCCCTCTGGCCCAGCTGCTGGGCTGGAGGCTGCTGCATTTTCTTTGGCTATAATACATGGATAACTTATGGCTGTTCATCAAAGAAACCCCTCATTCCCATCAGGAATGGGCACTATATGGAATGTGTTCTGCATGCTGACATCTTAATATGCTCTATGCTCGGGTGGATTGCACAGAGCAGTCCAGTAATTAATATCCAGGGAGTTTTAATGGGTCTAAAGCAGTTGAAGTGACTCATCCTTATTTTGTCATTGTGTTGGTGGTGCTTTAGGTGACTTAGAAGTGCAGTGCTCATGACCCAGCTCTGGTTTTGGATACACCCTTTGGGGTGTGAGAGGGAAGGAGAGAGCACATTTTCTTCTGCTTATTATTGTTAAGATGCTGTTAAAGGGTTCCCCCTCTCAGTGATTTCTGTCTGTATGTCCTATGAAACCCACCTTCCTGAAGAGGTGCTTTGTGTAGATGAGAGAGTGAATTCTGTGGTACTAAACTGTGGTGATAAATGGGCTTTAATCATCAATTCATTTTACTTGCATTGAGTGATGTATTTGCAACAGTTCTTGCCACAAAGGATTTTGGTATGAAAGTGTAATTAAATTCTTAATTTTTTTTTTTTTTTTAAATGATGCTGACTGGGTTCCACTGCCATAATGTTTGGGACCTTGTAAGTAGGAAAGAAGCAGCAATGTTCTTCCCCTGAGCTGTTAACTTGAATTGTCCCAGGAAATGCAGTAACTCTGCTAGTATGATCTGGGACACAATGGCATTTGTCAAGCCAGGACTCTGAAATATTTACAGTCCAAAAAAGGGAGAACAAAAGTTGAAATCCTGCATGGAGGCAGCTTTTGTTGGTTGATCTTTCAAATGCCATATTCAGTGTGTGAGGGCTCTAAGAAGGTTTGGCCAAGAGCTTCAAGCAAAGATCAAACAATGGGAAAGTGGAGGAGAGAGCAGAGAACATGTGACTGTGAGTAACCAGAGTGCATAGAGAGCCAAAGTTCAGATGATATTACACAAAAATTACAGGGCACAAACATGTTGGCTCCTGGAGGTGAATGCACAAGGAAGCCAAGTGGTGTGTGTGGTGTGTAACAAGGAGTATTTGCATACTGGAGGCTTGTCCTTGCTTCTCATGAAATAGGAAAATATATTGAATTTCAGTGTGGTTATAGGGAAGCACTAGTGTCGGAGCACTCAATGTAGTACAAAGTGAGAGCAATAAATGCTGCTTAAGTGGAAGCCTCTCATCTTACTTGCTCTGCTATTCCAGGGTGGGTGGAGAGGTGTCTGTGAGAAAGGGACAGTGCACCACATCTTGTTTCACAAAGAAGTGAAGGACCCTGATACATGCAGTTGTAAAATGGAGGGGCAGAGGATGAGGGGGAGGAGGATGCTGCAGTCAGCCCCAAAATCCTTGTCCATAGAAGCTTTGCCATTAGCTCCCAGGGCTGGGAGTTTACTGCATCTCTGTAACAGTCATACAGGAAGAAGGTTTGGGAATAGGTTTTGAGTAGTCCTGGGTTTAATGCAGCTGTTACTTCATGTCCTAGTATCCATGGGGTTGAATCCAAGGAATTGAATCCTTGTTTTCACATAAAAGTTTCCTCTGAAGTGGGAAGCATCCCTCAAGACTGCAGAAGACGCACTTCAAAATCATACTTAAACGTGGTCAGTGCTTGGGGTTTGTGTTTGCCAGAAATGTATTCTCAGCAGATCCAGCATTTAGGGTTTAATTAATTGTTGGATTTAAGTGTTAAATTACTTTTTGTTCTTCTGATTCATTGTCTTCAGGTACAGAAAAATAGAAATGTTTTATGAATCTATTTGATGCACCAGGTTGTAGGATTGGAAAAGAGGGAAACAGGTGGAATTCCCCCCAATTTGTTCTTTAGCCAGTTCCAGGGATGAAGCTGCAAAGGGACTCTGCTGCCTGCAGCTCCAAAAGGCCTGGGATCACCATCAAGGCAAGCAGCATTGTTGTTGCCATAGCCATAGAACCATTTTTCACTTACCTGATTAAACATCACTGTCCTGAACCCCCATAAATCCAGCTTCACAATAACCATTGGATTATCTACTTGACTTTTTCCAGGATGAGCTGCTTTATGGTGGAAGGGAATTTTCCCTTCATCATTTATTCTAAATATTGATAAATAAAGAACAGTCTCTGTGATGAGTATTGATTTCAGCTCCATTTGGACACTTTGTTATTTTGAGACCTTGAATTTCCAAGCCTGGAACACCCTCTGGACCCAGGAGCAGGCTGGCAGCACTCCCAAGGGGCCTGTTCACTGTGCTCCGTGGCCTTTTTATGCCCAGGACTTCCAGCTGACAGGCAGCACCTGCCTCTCTGGGAAGCTCCAGTTTTAGTATTGCAGCTGTTTGGACCAGGAGCAAGTAGAGATCAAGTACATAATAAACCCCAAAGAATATGAATATATAAAATAACCCCAAAATACATGGAGTGGGTAGTGGTGGGATCACCAGAAGTTAGAGATAAAGGCTTTGTTTGCTCTCTTGATTCTCTGGCTGTGGCACAAGGAATGCTCAGCCTTCTGCATAGTTTCAGGGAGGAGATGTTGTTTTAAGCACCGAAAAAGTGACTTGTGAAGCTTCAGAACAGTAAGGCGTGCTGCCCTCGAACTGGGATTGACCCTTGCCTTGGTAAAAACAGCTTTCAGTGCCTTGGCAGGCAGTCCACCAGAGGAGTGGAGTGGGCAGGAGTGTTTAGCTGTTCCAGGTAGGTAATTTAGTGGTGTGTACTGAGCTCCCTGCAGGCAGCAGGTGAAAGGAGGCGCAGGGACGTGTCTGGGTCTGTGCTGAGAGGGTTTCAGCTGTTGGTCAACTGAACACTATATTGGTTTAATGCTTTAATAGATGAAGTTTAGCAATGTGTTTTTGCCAGTGCTGGCAGCATGTGTGTTCCTGACTGCTCTGGTTCTCTTGTGCACTGTTTTTTGTCCCCAAACTGAGGCAGGTTTTTGGTGTGTTTTGGTGAAGGCTTCTGGACTCCTCACACACAAGTCTGTGCATCCACACTGTGCTGTCTGTGAGCGTTGTTAGCCTTCCAAAGCAGCTCAATGACTGCTTGTGCATAGTAAGTTTGCCTTCAGCTTGCTTCTTGAAGGCTGTCCAAAAAAAAAAAAAAAAGAGTGGGAGTGGATTGCTGCCTGCAGATTAAATCCCAAATTCACTCTGGAGAGGCCATGGGAAAGACAATGCCTGGGAGCAGAGCATGGCCAGGGTGAATTTACCACCAGGGCCTGCAGATGATGGATGGGCTGGAAGTTGGGGCACCAGCATCAAAGCACCTTCTCTTGGCACCAGGTTTTAGTCAAGATGTTCCCTTGCAGATTTGCATTGCTGCATAGGAACACTCCTTCCAGAAGATTTTTGGAGGCTGGTGCCTGGTTTGTGATATTCCAGCCCAGTCTGTTACAACTGCAGTTTGCTCTTTCCCGTGCAGGCTTCCACTAAAATTCTTGCAGAAGGAGAAGTTGGTATTGGTGGAAGGAGGAGGGTGACAATATGTTTCTCTTGGCAGCAGTGCTGCATGTTCCTGCTCCAAGGGATTGTGGAGCTGCGTTAGAAATAGAACCTGCCAGGGGTTTGTTGTGAGCAGACAAAGGTTCCAGTGGCACTGCAGGGCCTGAGGGGATGTGGGGGGTGACAGCCAAGGCTTGGCACCTCCTGGAGTTCCTTTGACACTGAGCAGGGCCTGGGAATGTAGGAGAGCACACTGAAACCACCCCCCCTTCAGTGGCTTTTGGTCTCATCCCAGCTGCAGCAATCTCACTTCTTTTGCTTCCGAGTTTGCAGCTGGAAAGTCGGAGTGTTTCCTTTCCAGGTCTGTGCTAGTGGCGGTGGATGTGTTGCATCATGGACCTATTGAACAACCAAAAATAGTTTGGCATGTTTGAAATCTCAGGAATTTGGTTTCAGAAGCCTCAAATTATGGCAGAGGTGCAGTGGAGGTGTTTTTGTTTCCTGAAATGGCCCTTCACTGGTGTTCTAGCACCAGCGCTTGTTCTGGAGAATGGAGATTGCCATTGCCTTCCTAGCTCAGGCACCTGCATGCTCAGTATCCACCCGAAAACATGGGAAGATGCAATTTTTCTCAGGGGAATGGTGGTCAGCTGGAAGGGAGACTGCTTTGAGTCAGGACTAGAGGCTGTGTGGTGTGTTGGGGGATCACTTTCATGGACAGATGACTGTTCAGATTTGTGGGAAGGGCTACTCCACACACACCATGGACCAACACTGTGGGCACAGGGACAGGTTTCCTTTGGTACCACTGTGGGGTTTTATTGGCTTAAGGTGTGTGAAATCACATGTATCCCTCAAGCAAATTCCTGGTGCAGGGAAAGCCTTCTAGTGATGGGGATATCCATTCCTGCTGCTCCTTATCATGTGTGGTTTCCTTGCTGGCACTGGTGTGTATGCTCAGTGTTTTCATAGACTTAGGGAAAAAATCCAGAAGTATTGTCATTGTAAATGTTAAGTATTTTGCCAACTTTAATAGTTAATGATTGTCATCAAATTGACTTTGTTTTTAGGGTTTTTTTGTCCTTGAGCCTGTTTTTAATAAGTTCATTTGTTAGCAAAATTATATGAAATAAACACTGTAACCAAACCTGTCTGGATACTAAACTGTTGGAAGTATGTGCTGTGCTGTGGAGCTGACCCTGGTTTTCTCTTGCAGGGCAATCACTTTGATCAGTATGAAGAGGGGCACCTGGAGATAGAGCAGGCATCTCTAGACAAGCCCATCGAATCGGTAAGGCCCCCCCCGATCAGCAGCGTTCCCCCCGGAATTAGGCCGTGCTCGGATGGTCCTTGATGTGAATGCAGTCAAATCTGATAGCAGTGGGCACCTTGTTGGCCATGAGGGGTAATTGGAGGTAAACTGCATGCTGACCTTAAGTGGGCCTGGGATTTAATCTTGAAGTAGTCCTAAAATTAAAACCTGAAATTTGAGTTCAACATGATATTTCAGGAATTATTTAAAATAATACATTCATTCATAGATATTTATTTTAAGTTTTTATATTTTTCTTTGGAGAATCAGTTTAATTTAAATGTGAATCTGATGGAATAGTATAGTAAAATACATTTTGATCCTTTTTAGTTTATACTTTTGGAAAAGTACCTGTGTGTTTTAAGTGTTAGAATGACACCTGGCAGTGGAAAGAGGGATCAGTGTTAGTCCAGCAGTCCTTCCCCACGGAGGTGAAACTGCCCTGAGCCTTTCTCTAAAGTTGCTTTACCTGGAGTTAGGTGTGAAGACTCCTGCTGTAAGAGGGGAAAAAGTAGGTTTTGTTCAGTTTTAACTGAAGTTAAAAGTTTTAAGTTTTTAAGATTTTTGGAGCTTTTTAATTTTTCTCTTTGCAAAGCACCTTCTGCTGGTTTTAGGCACAGCAGCTTGTTCAGCCTAAACTGGACCCATGTTTGGCATTTAGCTCTAGCTAAATTTCATTTGCAGTTTCCTTCAGAAACAAGAAAACTTGTAGTGAATAATCAAGGGACACTTAGTAGTGTTCTGATTAAGTCTAGATTTTTGTTAAGAAAGTACTTGTCAGGTGTTGTTTTTGCCTGTTAATTGGAGTTCTGTTGAAGTTTCTCCACCTTAGTCAGCCCCTAGAAGTATCAGTGTTAGCCAAAGCCCACTATATATTTTTGTTGGTGTGTAGGTTGGTGTTGTGTGTGTTTGTGTGCGTGTTAGATGTTTACCAAAAATTTACACAACTTGGGGTGTTCGACGTTTTTCTTTCGCAGCAGTTGGCCCATATTAGCTAAGCAGCCATGATCTGGTTTGTATTGCACGGTCTGCCTTTTTTAATTTCTTCTCTAGGGTTTCCTTTCCCCTTCTTATTTCTGTTCTTCTGGTCCAGTGAACACTGCATATAGTACCTACTGTCTTAATGTGCTGGCATGATGCTAGATTTAGGCATGGCAGTAATTGATGACGCATGAGATAATGCTGCAGAGATGGGAATTGGTATTCACTGTTCTCCTGAATACTTCAGTCTTACCTTGGGACGCGGGGATTTGAATTGAAATGCCAAGCTGGATGGATATATAATGGGAAATACGTGTTGGTAGCCTACTCTGGGCCACACTGGAAATTAGCATTTCAAAATTATTCAAATGCTGCTTACAGACTAGACTGCTTACCTGATTTCCAAAAGTGCTTTCCCAAAGAGAGGAATAGAAGAGGTCACAGATTGCATCTCTGGTGTTCCAGAGGGAACTATGTCTATGGAAGTGTGAAAAGCATGAGCAGGTACCCTGGGCCCACATGGGCTCACTGTGCAGCTCTCATCATCCACAGGAGTAATGCTTTGTGCAGTTTGATTAATGCTGAACTGCAGCAGAAAAAATAAATTAAATTACAGCTTTAATATTTTATTCATGTATGTCTCTCACCATCCAAATGTCAGGACATTTTTAATCTTTGCAATCCTTGGTAGGTACAGTTCAACCTCATTGAAAACAATTGGATGAAGAGGACAAGAGAATGGCTTGTTTTGGGAGGAGAAAGAATTAAAACCTCAAATTGTTTAAAATCAAGTTTGTTCCACTCTTCTTTTTTTTCTGAAATAAGAGAATCACAGAATCATTAAGGTTGGAAAAGCCCTCTAAGCTCATGGAGTCCAGCCAATCCCACAGCACTGCCAAGGCCACCCCAACCCATGTCCCCAAATGCCACATCCCCATGGCCTGTGAACCTTTCCGGGGATGGTGACTCCAGCACTTCCCAGGGCAGCTGTGCCAGTGTCCACCCCAGGTTTTCAAAGCTGTGGCTGCTGCACAAGGTGGGGTTTTGGCCTCCTGAACAAGCATAGTGTCAGAAACAAGCTGGTCACTTCTGAGGTTTCATATGGTCCTTGTAAAAATACATTGTTGATTCTTAAATTCCCCAGCTGGGAAGCCGGAATTACTTTGTTGTGTTTCCTGACACCTGTGGAGACGATTTTGCTTCCACACTACTAATGATCATCGTGCTCTTTGAATTGCAAATTACACACATTAACAGAAGGGACAGTGAGGCACCTCTCCTGCAAGATGTTTCACCGGGAGAGGAGTGTTCATTCTGCTTTTTTGGCTTTTTTTTCCCTTCTGTTTTATGCTGTTTGCTCACTCAGAAGCAAAATTGAGAGGGAAGGAGAAAAGGCAAATTTATGTTTTAGAACTACCGCACATCTAAGTATTTTCAATATTAACAAATTGGGTTTTACTCTTTAACAAGTCCTCTGTTAGCAACCCAACTGGCCTTTTCCAAGGAATCTGCTCAGAGTCATGAGTGAGCCTGTGCTTCATGGTATGGAAGCAGTTTGGGTAATGAACATCCTGTGTCTATAACTGTGGTAGATCAAAGCCCTTCCCAGTTAAAATGTCATTCTTCAGAATGAAGAGTGCATTAAGTATATTCTCATAAATGTGCTCCTTGCAGCTTCCCACATCTTAGTGGCAGGAAGGTGCTCCAAAGTCTGTAGGTTTTTGGAGATGGGGGTAGGGTTTCCTGTGCCATGTCCCTGTGACAGGCCCCACTGATGTGACATCCATCTCTGCAGCATTATCTGTTGAGAGGTGCTGACTGTACTGCTACAGCATGCAACTCAAAGGTGGCTGGAAAAATAGGTTTGGGAGTCTACAGATCATTACAATTGTTGAAATGTGTCCTCAATTAGCCTACTGGTGGTGGTGTTCCTGTGGAAATCCTACTGTGTACAGCTTGTTTAGGCCAAAGATGTCTGGACTGAAACATGCAACTCTAACCAGAGTACATTTATGGAAAACAGAGCTGCCAGGAGCTAGGGATGGACATGGCCTGAACGAGTGCCAGCTGTTTTCCATTACTAAATTGAAGAAAATATTTCATATCAATGGACTCTTCAGAGCTACAAATGCTGATATTTTTTCCCCCCCCACGATACTTTTTCTTGTTGTGCTTTGAAAGATGCTGCACTTACACTGGCTGTTTATGTCAGTGCAATCACGTGTCCTTGAAAATCAGAGCACTTCACCCTTTTTTTTCTAAATTCGAGAAGCTGCATGCATTTGTTTTGGGGCATTTCGAGTGCACTGAGTTCAGGTACTTGAACGGGAAGTCACAAGCTTTAATAGAATCCAGATTTTCTTCACGTTAATTCCTTATCTGTACTTATTTATTGAGTCTCTTTGCTGTGAATTCCTGGTTTTCCTCATCCCAGCAGTGCAGATGGAGTAGGAGACAGCGATAGACCCTTAGAGCCCCCAAGGAGCAGCCCTGGCCCCATGCAGGCACTGTCAGGGGCCGACCCACGCCGTCACCACTGCAGGTTGGAGGCCAGACTGGGAATCACCCACTTATCCTGGAGCTTGTTAGTTTGTCCTTGTCCTGACTAACAAATGTCCTTTCCCCCTCTCTCTAATGCTGCTCGGTGCCACGAGGAGCGCCTGGAGCCCCCCGTGTCAGGCTGCAGTCAGTGGTGCTCTGACACCAGGGGCTGTCACAGCCTGGCCGAGCCGGAGCCAGGGCTGTGGCACTGGAAATCTGTACGGATCTGTGGACTCCACTAGTTCCAAAGTGTCATTTGATGAGGCTGCTGATTTGACATTTAGCAGTAGCCATATGTGGACAGTGCTATAAATAATGTGCTTCTGGAAGCTGAATGGTGTAGCATTACTATTTGGCTTTTCTCTCTGGTCTTCATTGTGTCATCTGTAGTGAGCTCTAGGTTTTGTTTTGGGAATCTTTTCAACCTCTTGTTTGCATGGGTTCACCCAGTAGCATCCAATCCTTGCTTATAGATTCCTCCATACACAGTCAGCACAGCTTACAATCCACTCAAGAGAGGAATGGTTCCTGCCCATGCTGGGATGAGCAATGGGATCATGGGGATCTCATGGAAAACCTGTGCTAGGCAAAACTGGTGGTGTGGATTACATCCCACAGGCATCATCAAAACCTTGGGCTTTTTCTAGCCAATTTTTAATTGTAAGCAGTTTTGTTTTGTTTTGTTTTGTTTTGTTTTTCCTATTGGCCAGGACCTTTATCAGAAATTTGTGCCGGGGATATCCTGCTCAGGAATCAGTGATCCCCATGGAAAGCAAGCAAGAGCATCTTGTCAGGGCACAGCATGGGGAACTGGGGAGGCCAGTTAGAGCTGCTGCAACCCAGTCACTTTGGATGAGGTTTTTCCAAAGCAGCTTACCCAGCTCTGTGAAGATCTGGACCCAAGGCCTTACATTTCCTACGCCTTTGGAAAAGTTCTGCTTTATCATTAGAGCAGAGCTCTCCATCACTGCTGCCCAGCTCCAGAGCTGGTGTTGTCCCACCCAGAGCTGCTGAGCCCTTCTCTCCTTCATGGAGCATCCCACAGCCTGTGCCCACATGGTCCAGGAGAGCTCCCTTGCTCACCCAAACACCTTTTGGGAGACTTACTTTGGCTGCCTTGATAATTTTTATTGTGGCTGTAACACAAGGAGCTCCCAAATGGCAGGGGAAGAAAGTGAGGAGAGTCAGGCCAGCCCTCTCTGAGAAATGGGGAGTGTTCTCCTAGGGCTGTGGTGTTTCTGTGGATCACTGCAGCTCTTCTGTGAAAACTGCTACAGTGTGAGCATAGTCTGTTCAAAAGTAATGACAGCTCTTGACATGGGTAGGAAGCTTGCTGTGAAAAGCCTTATCTTTTCTATGTGAAAGTAGCTGTACTTTTACAGAACTTTCGTTTAAAAATGCACTTAAAAAAAAAGCTGTCTGCTGTTGCAACATTTCTTGTCCCATCTCACATTTTGGTTTCAATATCCCTGGCTACTCCCTAGGCTCTGCAGACAGGCTCTCATGTGGGATCAAGCTAGCATGACCTTCCATAATATAATTTTTATGGCAGCGTTTGCACTGAAGAACAGTTGTGTCAGTCTGCCTCCATCGGAGGTCTGGGTTAGACATTGGAAAAGGAGGGAGGAGATGAACATGGCCAGAAAGGAGCAAAGTGATGGCCAGGTCCCAACTCAAATGTTAATTTTAAATTACTAGTGTTGTTCTCCTTATTCAGTTCAACAGAAGGTGCTCCATTTCAATTGAGTAGGATCTAAAATTAGGGAGTAGTTCCACTGCATAAACAAACAAATAGAAAAGCTTGGAATGGGGGAGACAACTCCTTCCTGGGAACTGAGACAGGACTGTGTTCAGGCATAATTCCAATTTATGTCAAACAACTTGGGACCATCCTCTTGAGTGGGTCTGTAAAAGTGGTGCTAATGTGTATAACCTTTCTAAATTTTTCTTTTTCCCTTTAACATTTGTTTCCCCCTTCACTGTCAGTCACAACACACCGCTCTTGAATCTCCCAGCTGGTCTTGACTTGTTGAATTTATTTTATGCTTTCACTCTTCTTTAATAAATACATTACTTGCAAGCAGTGAATTGAAAACAAAGCAAAAGAAAAAAACTACCATTAGTGATTGGACAGTTTCTTACTTTGTGTTACATTTAACTGTTCTTTTGACAGCCCAGTTTTTAAAGCCAGGTTCGTATGGAAATGCTTTCACTCCACTTGCACTGCTTTTGGAATAGCGTTCTGCTTCATCTGTCTTTATTTTAGTGCATTCATAACACACACAGTCAGCACAATGTCTCATCTCCACTTGGCCAAGACTGCAAAGTACTCCTTGTCCTTTGGATTTTTTTTTTCTTTTTGGAAAACGCAGCCATTTTTGTCAGCACCGGCTTTTAGATTCAATGCTCCTTTGTCAGGGTAGGGCAATTAGTGCCTTATCCCAACCTATCCCAAACCTGTCCCAAGCTGCAGCCCCTCTCTGCCAGGATGGGGCACTCTGTGGCCATTTGGATTGGCCTGCCCAGGTGTGCCTGCAGGTAAGTTTTCCTCTCTTCCCAGCAGCCAGCCTCTCCATGGTGCTTGTGGTGAGGATCCTTCCTTGGGTTTTTGGTTTGTTTTTTCTTTTTCTTCTTTTTTTTTTTTTTTTTTTTTGCATTTAACCTTTTATCCCCAGAAGTTTCCTTATGTCTCCTGGTTTAATTTTTTTTTCCATGTAGCCCTAATTATATCCTGGCGCAGAGCTGGTAGTGTGGGGGAAATGCACAATGCACATTATTCCTTGGGAAATACAGAAATCCAAAATGTCTGACTTTACAAGGATATCAGAAAAAAAAATCCAAAATCTGTAAATGTTAACATCTTTTTGAGGAAAAATGTATCCATGCAGCCAATATCTTTGGGAAGGTTGTGCCTTTCAGGCTGATTCACCAAAGTTGTGCAAATCCTATGGTCATTTTCTTCATTGTGGAGTGACAAAACCTACCCTGGTTTCTGTTGATGGCTGTTGTTTAACTAAAGAAACCTGCAGCCTATAGATATAACTATTTTTTAGGATTCCATGTACCACTCAGTGTTCTGGAGTCACATCCTGTTATAATTCAGGATATTTCTGTGATACCTTGGGTTGCGATTTGCCTGATGATAATTAATAATCAACAAGTTCATAACTGATTTTGATTTTTATTTTTTGTGATTAGAAGATGAACATGGTCCAGCCAAGAGTCCATCTCTGAGGAGCTGGTCACTGCTTGTAACTGGGTGAACTGGTCACTAAGGGCGAGCTGGCAGATTGAGATGGTTCCAGGGCACTGTGAGTGCTCTGCTCTTTGTCTGGGGGCAGAAATCCTACATAAAACACAACAATTTCCACTCTGAGCCCTGCTCAGCCCCATTGCCAAAAGCTGACATTTAATTGCTGCGTCAGTACTTTTCCAGTTATTCCAAAATATTTTTTTTTTTTTTTTAGGAAGATGAGACATTATGCTTATTGTTTCCCCTACATGCACTAATGGTTCCTTGCTGTTAACTTATTGCTAGGCCTGTTTCATTCTAACATCTTAGTATTTTTGTTAGTTTACATGTGAAATGCATCACCCAGTCTGTGCTTGAGCTCATTTTATTTAATTGTTTTTTTTTTTTTTTTTGTTTTACTAACCTCACTGTTTTTTCAGTTTAATATTGGCTGCATGCTAGTTTTATATATATATATACATATATAAAAAAACCCAATCAAGTCTAGCCTGGATTTTGCTCTGATTGTGTTTTGGTTTCTAGTGGTGGGGCAGTCTTGCACTTACAACTTACTCAGTATTATTAAAGCCTGACACACAAACAAAATGACTAAACACATTGTAGATTTTCTTTACAAAAAAAAATGTTAAGTGGTGCTGTCTAGGTGATGGATATGATTGTATAAACAGCTTGATTTTATGCTTTTTACTGGTCAATTTTTATTGGTACACTTTATTTTCTCCCACATTGCTTTTTATTTCTATTATTTTTTTAATTTCTTTTAAACGTGATGCACAAAAGTTGCCCAGCACACCATCAGAAAGTGACCGTCCCCAATACCCATCCCCCTGGAAAAATTCTAGCCAGCAATTTTTGACATTTGTCTTTCCCTTTATTGGGCATATATTGCCTTTTCAGTAGCATTTTTTTGCATGCATATATATGTAGAAAAATCTCTTGCTCATCACATGTTTAAATGTCAGCGGGAAGGGAAGAATATATTATTGGAATATTTTTGGTTTGTTTTCTCTGTTCTGTCTGTCAGGATAATATTGGACATCGCTTACTCCAGAAACATGGGTGGAAGCTGGGCCAGGGATTGGGAAAATCACTGCAGGGTAAGTCCATTCCCTTGTGTCTGAAACCTTCAACTCCCACCTTGGTCTTCAACAAAATTATTTCTGCTTTTTGTTCCTAGATTAGATTTTCTTTCCATTTTTAATGTATCCAGATGAATGCACTGTTGAGTTTCGTATTTGGCAGTTTGCAAGTGGAAGCTGCTGCCTCGCTTGTTGGTGCAGGTTAGAGCTGTGTGTGTGGTGGATGTGTGAGAGTCAACGTGGAGGGAGGAGGATTCACTTTCCACACTCACAGGGAATGGTGCGGCTTCCAGTGGTGCTGATGTTTTGATATTAAAAGAATTAAAGATTTGAGATAGTTCCCACGGTTTATCAGCACTCACTGGAGTCAGAAGCCATTAGAAGACCAGGAAAGGTCCCACTGAAGATGGGAAGTGGTGGCAGAGGTTCTCTGGATGGAAGAGGCTCACTCCTGGTTTCTCCACAGGACTGTCACAGGTTGGCCTTGTTCCTGTTCCCAGCAGTTTGTCAGGGATTAGCAAATCTCACTGGGACACCAAGGTGCTGGTTGACCCAGCACACACCAAACCTTGCTGTGTTAAGCCTAAATTCCTCCTGTGACACTAAACCCTATTTCTGTAGGAATCTGTGGAAGTGTTTGAAGTTTGGCTCTGCCCTGAGCCTCTCAATAACTCACTCATGTTCCCATAGTCTGAAGACCTGGGAGCTTGTAATCCATCTTCCATGAGTGAGCCTGTTAGAGATGGGAGTGTCTGTGCTGTGGACTGTGCAGAGGTAACGAGTTCTCCAAACGCTGGGAATGCTTATTAATCCCTCAGACTAAGGCTCTCTAACTTCTCAGGCTGGACTGCCTTCCTGGTTAATGCTTCTGCCTTCCTCTAACATGGTTTCATTGGAGTTCTCTGGTTGATGCATGGCACTCTCCAGTCCTCTCATGTCCTTGCTGGGGCCATACCTCAGCTAGGGTTGTAGCTGTCACCTCTGGGCCTTTCCTTCGGCACCTGAGATGTGGAACTCGGTGTGGTCTCTCTTTTGGGTGTCTTGTATTGCTCTGTGTGTCACCACTGTGGAAACACAGAGCCTTGAAAGGAGGAAAAGCTTTGTCCCAGCCCTGAGTGGATGCCAAGGCACAGCCCAAGGGCCCAGGGCGCTGCAGGCTCAGATGTGATGGAGTGAATGTGGATTATGGGACTAGGTCTGGAGTTGGGGCAGGGGGTGGTGGTGTCACCATGTCCCCTGGGCCTAGCAGGAATTTGCACTTGGAGTCTTGTCCAGATTTGGATGTTCCCACTGTGCCTTTCGCTGCGCTGGAGCTGTTCCAGATCTCTCACATGTCACTGGAACTCTGCTGATTGGGGCCTGTGGAAGCTACAGGCAAATTGTGGATGTGGGCTCTGAAGGCTTTCCTCTGCCTCCTGCATAGTCACAGGGACACAGGAGTGAAAAAAACCCACCTAGTTTAACCCAGTGAAGTGCTGAAGCCTTCCTAATGTAGCCTTTGGAGCATATGCAGGAATTTCAGCCCTTTTGGAAGGGAGAAATGCCCTGTCCACCTGCCAGCCAGCTTCTCCAGAGGTCTGGCCAGGCAGAGGATGTGGAAGGGAGGCTGCTGCTCCTCCAGCTTTCCTCCTCTGAGTTCTCAGCAACCAGAGCCTGTGCCTGTTGCCTGTGGCATTAGTGATGATTGTGTTGGGAGTGTTTAATTCATTATCTAGTGACCTTTCTGCATGAATCTTAGACTGGGCCAAAAATCCAAATATAAAATGTCAGGAAGGAAATATTTGCATTCAATTTTAATCTCATTCTCAGAGCTTGAAGAGTGAAGTCATTTGATGTGCAGTGAGAAGGAAGGAGCAGAACAGAAGTTCTTGCCCTCTTCCACACTCCCTTGTTCAGGAAAGACCAGGAGAGGTTTTTAAAGAAATGTAGGTGTGTTCTTGTTAAACTCTTCTTGCTTGGCACTCCTTAAACCTAGAATCTTACAGAGCCTGAGGTGAGGAGGTGCAGCAGAAACAGAACCCCTTCAAGCAGCCTTGAGCTGTGGTGTGGTGTCTGATGTCCTGGAGAAGGTCCTTACATCAAGCTCTCAAAAATTTGGGGTTGCTTGTGTGGAGTTGGTGCTGCATTCAGCTACTTTCTGTGCTCTTTAACTTGAAAGGAAGTGAATGGGTTCAGTGTGCTGAGTTTTGTGATGTCACTTTTAAATCTAGATGTTCATCTGAGCTGGGGCTCCCTCCTTAGTTGTGTTGAATCCCAGAGTAATGCTGTGTTACATCTGCCAGGCAGAAATGTTGCTTTTTTGTTGTCCTGTGGTGGTGTTCAGCAAGAACCTCACACTGCAGGACCTTTCCCTGTGATGGTTCCTTCATCCTGACTACCCACTGAGGGATGGAATCCAGTGGTGAGCTGAGCTGTCTCTGGTACCTGCAACAGCCTAAAATCTACACATGCCAATTGCTGGTGATCAAAACCTGCTGGTGAGGTGCAAAGAGTCTCATTCTCAGGAAAATTGCAGAGGAGGTGGTTTGTACCCCCCCTGGGCAGCTGCCTTGTAGTGTAAACCTTGTTACTGAGAAGAGCTGAGCCCTTAGGTACAGGAGCCCAGAGCCCATGCTCTGAGGGATGTGGCTGTCACCAGCTATGTTCTGGCTGAAACATCTGCATCTTCCACTGAATTTGAGGTGTGTGCTGAGTGGAGCATCAGGCAGGGACAGTGCTGTGGACTCTGACCATGCCAGTGCTGGAGTCCTGCTTTAGAGACACTCATAAGGAATTTAGCAGAGTCATCCTTCAACTCATCTCTTTCCCTGATGTTTTTCATCATTTTTTCCTACAAACAACTTGTGTTATATTTGGAAATGATACTTCTGCTTGCTAACAGCCAGTGAACATGAAAAAACAGGAGAGGGGGTTGCCATTTGACAGGGATCTTTTTAATTTGGAAAATATGATTTAGGGAGCCACTTTACCATAGAGATATGTGATGGTTGTGCTCTGACAAGTGAGAAAATGGTGATTGTAGCCTGTTTTATCTCTGGGGGAACACCTGTATTTGATAATCCAGAATTTTGTGGTCTCCTGAAAAAATGAAACTAGCAAAGATCAGTTAAAAGCATTGCCTGACCTTCGTGTGAAGTCCTGTTCTAAATGAGCCCAAGGATTGTGAATAAATCAGGAGTTACATAAGTCAGAAGGGGAATGAGAGGGCTGAGGGAAATCAGAATTCAACCACACTCTTAATGATTTCTCTTGGAATGAGTATTTCCCATTAAGTAGTATTATGAAAAGCCAGGAGACCGACATGCAGAAGTGGGATAATTTGAATTGTACATTTGAAAATATTTTTATATGCTCTTTGCCTTTTCCCTGTCAATTTTTTTGACTAGTCTTGTTTGAAAAAAAATAATTGTTCTGAAAACTTCTGGATTTTTTTTTCTCTTTTGGACTTGTGTCTTTAATATGAAGTAATAGTACTCTAGAGGTATATCTGCAAGACTAAAACCAGTAGTTTAATCTCATTTAATTAGACCAGGGGAAACTGAGGAGGTTATCTTGCTGCTTCCTGGGTCATAGCAGGGGCTGGGGAGGGTGTGCAGCTCTGCAGGGGAGTTTGGAGAGGGCAGGAGGGTTTGATGTTTACTGGCCTGGAGGGGACTCTGAGGAAGGATTGACCAGCTCTGGTGGACTGGTTCAGCTCATGCTTAGCCAGTCTGGGTAACAACTGTAATTATTTAACACAGATTTGCCTCTCTAAAGTTCGTTCTTGTAAACATTCTTGCCTGATTGCAGTCTTGATCCTTTAAAAACAGCCCCACCACCTGTATAGAAGCAGTTACAAGTTCCCCTACACCACAAGCTGTGTTCTGTATGATTAATTTGATATGTTTAAAGGCATTGATTTACTGCACATTCCCACAGTATTCCCAAGACCAAGATTATCCTGATCTTTTGTGGTATCTCTGAGAGGTGAATCCCAATGTAGTACTTTGCTATGGCAACAGAGATCACACGATTTGTCGTGGCAGAGCTGCTCCTCAGTGTCTCACTTGTGAATCAAACAGCTCAGGTAATGTGGGGGCTCAGTGTAGCTCTGGAATTCCTGTGTTTGCTCCTCAAGGGCTGAGGCATCTCATTCTGTGCTTGGTTATTGTCATGAAAATGCTCAGAGTGAAAACAAAAGGAGTTTCAAGGTGGGCGGTTGCTGGTCTGTGCTGAGACTTGGATTATCTCCAGTACTCAGGAAATAGACGCAGCAGGTGGTTCTGTTTAGGGCAGGGACTCCCCTGTTGGGGCAGGTCCTTGCAGTGGCAGGAACTTTCCCTGTAGCCTTTGGTCCTGAAGAAATACCTTCTGTCCCCTGCGTCCTCTGCCTTTTTAGCAATAACTTCCTTCATGTTTGCTTATGGTTGTAGCCAAGTTTTGGCATCATTTCAGTGTAACTGTTCTAGAAGAGCTGCTTCCACCTCCCTGGGGAGCAGCTCTGCTGATCAAACACTGCAAGGAGAGGGCAGGGCCATGCCTGTGTCTTGGGAGCTCTTGGCAGTGCCATGCAGAGCTGGGAACCCTTCCTGCATCCTTGTTCTCTTCCACTCAGGCTGAAAGCAATAAACATGCACAGACTGTCAGGGCAGTGCTGTTCCTGTTGACCAAGGTGTGCCCTACACTGATTGTGTAAATCATCCTGGTGATACAGGAAGCAGCAGTTAATAAAAAGTGCTTTGGGTTTATTTTATCCTTTCATGAGTAGATGCAGCTAGGTAGCAAAGTCAGGTATAGCAAATTTGTTAGCAAATCCTAAAATCTGTTTCCTCCATCAACCTGTATTTTTGTTGCATGGTTTTCAATTAAAAGAAAAAAGCACAAGTGGATTTGTGCTCTGACTTGCAAATTCTGTGAGGATAAATATAGTTAGCACTTCCCCCCTCAGCATCACTATGGTGCAGTTCTTCTTTGGCACATTCCTCCCCAAATCTGTTCAGAAAAGGAAAACATTCCCTCTTGGTCCAAGGGCTGAGCAGGGTGGAGGAGCAGAAGCGTCTGACAAGTGCTGGAAGCTGCTCAGAGGTGCAGGTGAAGCCATGATCCTGCAGCTCAGGCAGGAAATATCCTTTGCTGGCAGCCCCTGGGGTGATCCCTGGCTGTGGGATGGAGCTGGATCCGAGTCCCCGTTCCAAGGCAGTGCCAGGTGGCTGCGAGTGCTGCCTTTGCTGCATTTTCCTCAGGCTATGGGGAGCAATAAACAAAGCTTTGACCACTCAAGCAACTGAGATCAGTCACAAATGTGATCACTTGGCAGCTGCAGCTTGGAGAAATGAGCTCAGGGTTTGAATTCCAAGGTCTTGAATCCTGGTGCTACCACCCGCTCACCAAATGGCTTCAGCTCAGATATTAATGTGTTTTCCATTTGTTGGCTCCTCTGATCTCCTGGAGGCAGACGGTGGATGTGTGTCAGGCCTGTGAACATGGAACAATGAGCATCTGAGGGACTGAGGGGTGTCAGATTTCTTTCTGGGTTTTGGAGCTTTGTAATAAATACAGGAAAACACAGGAGAGGCAGATAAAAATGCTTGACAGTGTCTTTATTCATTAGGTATGAGTTGGTTTGGCAGTCTCAAGACTGCCCAAGAAATAGCTGTGATCACTCTCTTATCTTCTTGTATCTTCACATATCCTCACAGGAACCTCAATCCTGGCATGGAGGAACATTTCCATGCTTGTGTTTGCAACACAAATCATACCAGTGGTTCTAAAAGTGATGTTTTCATGTGAATTTAGCTTGAGAAACCTGGCTGCTGTCATCATACCCATCCTTCACTGCTGTGTTGAAAGCCAGCAGACCACAGAGCAAAAGGGAGGTTTGCTCAGTGCCTCAGTGTCCTTTGGGGGAAGCAGTTGCCCCCTTGTTTGCTTTTGGAGATGCAAGATCCTTCCCTTGGTAACAGGTGGTGAGTTTGTGTCGCTGGAGTGGGCGTAGCCAGTGAAATCTGAAATCATTGTGCTTTCAGTGCCACGTGTTTGTTGTGACAGACGCCTTAGCCTGGCTTGGGACGAGGCCTTCTGGTGCTTTGTTCTGGTGCAATGGAAGAGCAATTTTATTAAACTGGGAGAGAGGAGTGTGGGGAAGGGAGAGGCCATGGCTGTACACAGCCTGCCCTGCTCCTCAGTGCTGCCCTGAATCAGCACTGTCCACTTACCAAGATGAACACAGATAGCAACTCCTGCCTTGAATTCCTATCCTAAATCAACCAGGAATTGTGTTCTTGCTCCAACACCTTCTGTGTTGTTCTTTAATCCATTGTCCAGCATTTGGGGTAGGAATGTCTTTTCACCCCAGACTCCTCTAGGTTCCTTTACCTGCAAAAGTTCAAGGAGCTCTGCTTGGTGCCTGTGCCAAACCTTAGCTTGGTTTTCTGCAAGTGGCCCCCTTGTTTTTGTGTCTGTGAAGTTTTGAGCTCCTATTGGAAGTTTTCCATGTGATTGGGGTGTTTACAACTTGACTTTCTCTCGTCATTTCTCCCCTGCTTAGTAAGGATTAAATTCACAGAGCAGTTTCTGTGTTCTTGGAAGACACTTTCTCCTCTCTGGAACTTTGTTTGCTACCAAGGATGATGGACCTTTGTGCGAGTCTCTTGATTGCTTTGACTCCTTCCAGAAATCTGACACAAACAGGATGAGCTCACAAATCTAATTCCCAAAGGGTACCAGGATTAAAGCTTGCCTTTGTTTGTTCATTTGCTTCTTGCAGCAGCTGGAATGATTTTGATAACGTGGTGTCATTTTTAGCCAGTGAGGAGCACCCGAGACTTGTGCACCAGTGTAAACAAGTGGATTTTCTCCCCTCTCCCCTTTGGATGTAATGAATGAGGAGTCTGAATTCCAACAGGACAGTTCTTGGTTTATCATAGACTCTTAGGGAGCCCAGTGCTGCCAAGGCCACCACTAACCCCTGTCCCCAGGTGTCACATCTACACATCTTTTAAATCCCTCCAGGGGTGGGGACTCTACCACTGGAGGGAGTTGCTGGGCAGCCTCTGCTAGGCTGGACAATCCCTCCCATGAAAAAATTTCCCCTCTATCCAACCTAAACCTTCTCTGGCACAATTTGAGGCTGTTCCCTCTTGTTCTGTCACTTGTTCCCTGAAAGGAGAATCCAGCCCCCTTCCTATGCTGTATCAAAACAGTCCCAGGAGTCTTGCAAATCCTCATCTTTGAAAATGCAGCTCACTCATGAGCACAGGAACTCTTCCCTATCTCCCTTTTCCCAGACAGTGCAACTGAAGGTGAGCCCTGTCCCTGTGGATCCATTCCTGCAGGTGTTGGTTGCTGACTCCAGGCACTTGTTTCCCTTCCAGAGACTGCAGTGGGGTTTGTACTGACTGAACAAACCAACCCTTACCCACTAGGGCAACCCAGTGCTGTGGCCATGAAACTATTCTGCATGCAGCTGAGTGATAGTCCCTTTCCAGGAGCAGCTAAAAGCCCCTGGAAGGTTGTGTCTTACTGTGGATTTCAGTTGCAGAATAAAGATAACAAATAAGAAAAACTCCTCCATGTCCAACAACATCAGATGCTGTTGTCTGTGTCCTTTGGAGATGCTGAGTTTATTAAATTCTCCTCTGGTGACAAGTGTGATGCCAATCAGTACTCTAGGATTGGATCCTACAAAGCTTGTACCTGGGGGGAATTTCTATGAAGATGTCAGCAAAACAAGCAGGATTACAGTTGTTGTGTTACTTCTGTGGTGCTCACAGACTGTGTATAAGGGACACACTGAAAGAGATTTCCTTGAATTATGTTAGCATAGAATTTTTGGGATACTTTTTTCGTCCTGTTATGTCTGAATGTCTCTAATGGAGAAACTTACCTGTTGGGGTAGGACAAGGAGTAAGTGTTAAAAATTTAAAATAGGATCAATTTACATTAGATATTGGGAGGAAACTCTTCCCTGTGAGGGTGGTGGGGCCCTGGCACAGGGTGCTCAGAGCAGCTGTGGCTGCCTCATCTCTGAAGTGTCAAAGGCCAGATGGGATGGGGCTTGGAGCAATCTGGGATAGTGGAAGGTGTCCCTGTTCCAGGGAGGAACTGGTTTTTAAGTTCCCTCCCAACCCAGACCATTCTGGGATTCTATTGCCATGATGCTGTATTTGGAGGGAGGAGTTCCTCTGAATCTGCAAATCTGATGAAAACTGTTTTCTGTTTTGACTTGTTAAAAACAGGATAAAACATGGGCTGGTGTTGACAATGCTGGCGTTTTCAGGCAGGATCAGATGGCAGCTCCAGCTGGGATGTTCCCATTCCAGAGGGCAGAGCAGTGTCCATGCTGTGTCCAGAACCCACGCTCCATGTGCAGTGTGCCCTGTGGGTGATACCAAAGCCCTGAAGCCTTAGGATGAATTTTCCCAAGATTTATTAATTTATAACACTGGGAGTGGCAGGGGGGGAAGTATTTGCTTGTATCCAAAAAGGAGGCAATCTGGAGAAGCCTGCCTGGCCATGTGCTCCCTGCCACTGCAGGGTTCTGGGAAAGGGTGGTTCTCAGGGTTTGTTCAGGTCTGGGAGAAAAGTTTTTCCCATTTCTTGGGGAGAGGAAAACAAAATAAGTACAGCCAGTCACTTTGGGAATCTCATGTCATTTCTGAGTCTAGGGAATCATTACTAACCTAATTTACTTTGAGATTGGGTTTTCTAAGGTGTGACTCTTGTGTGACCTGTTTATTTTTTCCATCCTGCTGGGGGTTCCTGCTCTGTCCTCTCCACAAGATTTTTCCTGTATGTGGAAGTGTTTTATGCAATAACCCTCTCTGCTTTGTAGTCTGCAGCCTGTGCAGTCAGCAGTCTCTGAAGGAGTTGTGACCTGCCTCAAAAGGGAAATAAATGTTGTGGGGTGCAGGGGGCTGGGACAGGGACCCTGCAGGATTTACCCTGGAAATTAGCTGTCTGTGTGGCACTGCTTGCAGCCCTGCTGAGTGGCAGGAAGTGTGGGAATTCTGGGCCTTGGAAACTTACATTTCCTTCAAAGCATGCTGGTGTACAGGAAAAGCTCAGCAGGGACCCCAGACCTGGGAGGCTCCTGACATCCAAGCCATGTTAACCTGCTGGGAAAGATCCCATTGTCATAGCCAGCAGGAGGATAAACTTTCCTAAGGGAGATCCTCCAGAGGAGAAGTGATGAGCTGAACTTGGGGAGTCCATTTCCCCTTGGCTGCTCCCCATGTCCCACCTGGCAGGCAGCGGGTGAGGGGTGGCCCTGAGCCCATCCCGTCCCTTTGCCATCGTGGCTTGCCTTGGGCACAGGGTGAGACCAGCCTAGTGCCCAGCAGCATGTCCTGCTGCCCCAGCTGGCTCCAGGGGGATCCATGAGGGGTTGGCACTGCTGCCATAGCTGTGCTACATGCCTGGACATGCCACCTGTCACCTGGATGTCACACACGAGGTTCCATTCATAATGGAATGATGGTTCAGTTTAAAACAGAGGCATCACTTTTCACATGGAATATTCTCCTCTCTGCTGCAAGCAGAGCTCCTTTTGGCCCTGAATATTTGTTACTTCCTTAAGATCCTGATTTGTTTCCTTTTTAAATTGCCTGCTTACATGTGCCTCAGTGCCTCCTTGGAGCGGGGCTGGCACCAGGAGCCCTCCCAACACCCAGCAAGAGTCAGAGCTGCTCCAGTGGCTCCCTGGTTCTGCAGGGCAGAGCACGGTCATGGGGTGGAGGGGTGAGCAAGAAGCCTCCTGTTATTTTTTTTTAACCCATCCTCCCTGCCAAACGGCCTATTTTCTGCCCCTAATGGTTTCTGCCTAACAAATGGTGTTTCTTTTTTACAGCGTTATGATCCTGGACTTGTTGTGGTGATGGTAAACTTAGCAGTGGTAATTTTTTATTTTCAGACTGAATTACTCCTTTTGTCATCAGTGCACCAATGTTAGGCTTACTTTCTCTGTTGTAGCCATCATCCTTCTGCTTGGTCTTTCATTTTCCTTTCCTTTCCTTTCTTTATGCACACTTGTCTGATCCTTGTTCATTAAAGGGTATTGCTAAGAAGGGATGTTTCTGTTTGTGTTAGAACTGCCAAAATCAGTTTAAACATAAATTTTTAATACTGTCCAAACTTGATTTTTTTTTCCCCCCAACACGATGGGCACTAGCACTTGCTACTGCAATTTCCAAATATATTTTGAATATAAAAAAAACAACCCAAAAAACTTTGACTGCCTTAGAAGGCAAAAGTACTGATGCATTGTTTGTATACAGGGGTTTACCAGGGCAATGCGGCTGCATCAAAAGATCTCAATTCCCAGAGAAACAAAACAAAAACAAACCAAAAATACCAAAACAAACAAAAACAAAAAAAACCAACTTGAAAAAAATTTGAGTAATAAATGGTTAGCACTTGGTGCCAGCCATTCCATTTGGGTTTACCACTTACCAGTAAATCCCTGGCTGAGACGTTATGAAAGTGATATTGCACCTAGGAAGTCATTTTTATAACCTGTCTTTAATTTGGTCCTTTTGCTAAAAATTGCAGTCACTGCTTACTGTATTATACCATTGGGCATAAGAGCAACCTTGTGAAACATGAGCATTAAATATCCAAAGGAAACCAAATCCAAACCATTTCAGATCAATGTGATCACTACTTTTGGAACTGATGGATACCTGCCTGTTGAATTCCTGGGCATATCAACAAAACTGTAAAGCAATTAATTAAATGGATTTGTTTCTGAATAAAACCACATGTCTGTACTCCTGAGATTCAAAAGCCCCTCTGGGGCTGTGTTTTTGGCAGGAGTTATGGCTGATGCTGGCAAAAAGTTCACACCTGTCCAGGTTTTCTGAGGCAGTTTTAAAGACTTAAACCTTTTGTACTTATGGATGGCAGTGGAATATTTCAGCATGATGCCAACCTGTCTGTCTTTTAGCCCAAAGGTATAATACCTGTGTATGTGTGTATAACAAAAGAGTTGTTTACACCAAACAAGAGCAATAATAAGGGAAGTAAACATTCTGTTTTTTCACTCAAGGTTTGCACTGGAGAAGGTAAGTACTTTGTCAGTGGGTTACATCACAACCACCAGTGCCAGTTGTGATGTAAAAATCAAAATAATGATAATTTAAAATTAAAAAAAAAAAAAAAAAAAAAGCTGTGGTAGTAAAGTGCTTGTCTGCCCCATTTTGCTTTGTTTGGCTGGTTATGAGTGGATTAAAGATATGTTTAAAAAAAAAAAATCTCCAGTATAGTTTGATTAGTTCAAAGTCAATTTTCTTCGCAACCAGTCCTTTTCACAGCTTACAGGTGACACGGCAGGGCCAGAGCATCACCCCTGGCCTGGACTGGGTGGTTGGGATGAGGGAAGTTTGGCTTCTGGGCCATCCTTCTCCTCAGCATTCCCTACTCCTGGGGAGGGCAAAAGCTGATGGGAGGGAGGCTTCCACATCCCTTACAGGGAAGTTCTAATCGATTATTCATGAGCTGCAACAGTGAAATGTGATTAGCAGCTTCTTCAGTCTTATGGGAAGATGAGGAGCCTGATGTGGAAGCCTTGAGGAGAAGGCTCAGGTCCTGTTATCAGCCCTGCCCCAGGGCTTGTGATGGGGGAACATTAACCACAGAAGCTTTTACATGAGCAGTTAATGTTCAGAAAATGCATTTCTCATCCTGGGTGCGTTCAGAGCTGGGCACAGTGTTGGCTGTAAGCTGTGAGAATGGCTCGTGTTTGGTTCACTGTAGCTTTCTGGTCTCTGCACTCCAAGGCAAGATCTCTAACCACCCAAACCCAATGTGTACAGTGAGCTGTGGTTCTGAGCTGCTCCTGACCCCTCTCTGTGTGTTCCTCTTCCAGGGAGGACAGATCCCATCCCTATCGTCGTCAAGTACGATGTCATGGGCATGGGCCGGATGGAGATGGAGGTGAGCTCCCCTCACCCTGCAGGGCTTCTGGGGAATGGGTGGCAAAGACATTTCAAAGGGAGAGTTTGTGCATCCAAGGTAAAGAACAACTTGCTCTTGAAGCAGCGTGGTAACAAAACACTTGTCTGCAAAATGCATCCTCTGTTTATCCCTGTGAGCCTCAGTTCTGGGGTCTGGATGCTCCCCAAAATCCCTGGGCTCTGAGATTTCCCCTCCCCAAAGCTGCCATGGGCCTGCCAGGGCCTTCCACATCAGGAGGATTAATGACCTGTTTTACACTTGGGGTGACAAAACAGGGAAAGCAAACTTGCATAGATTCTGTTTCAGTTAAAGTTGTTAAGTTGTACTTTCTGGTAGATTTGATAGTGCAATGTATTCATGGGCCAAGTTGCATTTCTTCTCTTATTTTTTATAAAACAGCTGGACTACGCCGAGGATGCCACTGAGCGGAGGCGAGTGCTGGAGGTGGAGAAGGAAGACACCGAGGAGCTGAGGCAGAAGTACAAGGTACAGAGAGAGGGGCATCAACATCACAGTGTCTGTGGGCTGGGTGAGAAAAGATCTATTCTCACGGGGCTGAGTTCTCCTTGTCCTGCTGCAGTGATGGTGGTAGAAGTTCATTGTTCTTGGGTTTGGTCATTGTGGAGATGATTTATATTTTAACACACTGGTTATTCACTTCCTGGTATCAACCTTCCTGTTTGTTTAGCTGCTGAAGAGCCCCAGGACAGCAGTGGGACTTTCTCTCTGTGCTTTGCTCCTGTTCTGGAAGGAGCAGTCCTGGGCTGAGCAGGACATTTCCTTCCCTGCACCCAGGACTTCCAGATTTTTTGAGTGAGCCTGCCAGGTCAGGACAAAACCTGCAGGTGGTAGAGGGGCAGTTACCAGCTGGGAGAGGAGGAGCTCTTGTGTTGTACTGAGTCAGGAGTGAGCAGTACATTGTGATGTTACTGCATAAATCCTGCTTGCTTTGGAAAGGTAGGACATGGCTCCAGCTTGGAGAAATTGATGGGCTGGAGCTCTTCAGAAGAATTGTTCAGACAGCATTTAAAAAAAAAGACAATTCTGTATTTCTGTGGGATTTACAAAACCTGTGGGCTTACTTTGTAAGCCAAGGGCTGATAAAAATGAGCTGTGGTGTTGGGATTGAGCGTGACGTGCAGGAGCATTCTTGGATTAGCTGTAACCGGGTTCTCTGTGGAGACATGGTCTCTGCTCATCCTTTAATCCACTCTTCTGCTTCCCAGCCCCTGCAGTCCATCAGGTCTTAGGAAAGCCTGCTTGTTCAATTGTGCAGAGGTTTGGGGAGTACCAGGGTTGAGGAAGAGCCTGAGATGTCCAAATGAAGTGTCAGTCTTGCATAAATTTTAATTATTTGAGAAATAATGGGAAAATAGTTTCAATGCCATTAAAATTAAACATAACCTCGGCAAATCTAAAATTCCATTTCCCCAGTTGAACAGTTAATTCTTCAGGCAGTTTGTTCAGCTATGAAAATTTATAGCCTCCTCTCCTCTTTTTTACCTTGACTTGCTTGGTAAGTGAACTGCAGGTGTTTGGGTACCCAGGGGGGCTGTGGACTCCCCATCCCTGGGAAGGTTGTATGGGGCTTGGAGCAAGCTGCTCTAGTGGGAGGTGTCTCTGCCCGTCACAGGGAGTGGGGCTGGATGAGCTTTAAGTTCCCTCTCAGCCAAACCCATTTTGTGATCCTGGAATTCTGGGGGTTTACCATTATCTTTCCAAATGCAGCCTGTGTTGCTCTGAGACTCTTTTTTCTTCCTGCCCTCATCCAGCACAGGTTTTTTGCAGGAGCTCTGGAGCAGTAGCAGTCTCTCCCAGCTCCAGTGGGTTTTTATTAGCTCTGTTCATCCTTAGCCCCTTGCATTTTGGTATTAATCTGTGAAAAATCTCTGCAGCTGTTACTTTTTGCTGCTCCACAGGAGCCCATTATGTAACTGCCGATGGCGGTGCATCCTGATCAGCCATTCAGGGAGCCTCAGAGGAATTTCTGATAACTCTGCAGCCAAGAAATGTTTTTTAATTCCCTTCTTTTGTATAGATTCTCATCACTCAAATGGCTGGGTTTCATTGTTTAGCCACAGGATGCTTGCTCAAAGAATCCTACACATGGCACAGGAAGCTTGCCTGGGATTCAGAGGAACTTTAAACGTCCGTGTTCTGTGGAGCTCATGCTGCTGTTTTCCTTTCTTGTCTTCCTGGGGACCTGCTTCAGGCTCAAAACTCTAGATTTGTTGATTTTTTCCTTTCTTTTTTTTTTTTTTTTTTTTTTTTTTTTTTAACTTATCAAGGGCATCTAGTAATAGATGGAAGCAGGAAGTTGCTTCCTTTTTTATGTAGAAGGTAACAGTGCTTTAAATTGAAAACAATCCCAAATGTGAGCACTAACATTTTTTAGATTTTTTTTTCTCCTCCTCAGGTGTTGAAATTTTTGTATAAATTTTTTATCATATAAAACACACTCAGTACTGTTATTTTAATGCCATTTTGATGTGGTAACAAGGAGATAAACCATATTGCCTTGAACAAGATCTGAAATTCAAAGGAAAAACCTTCCAAAGTTTTCTGTCTTAAATGTTTGCTGCCTCCTCTTGTTGAGGAAGGAAGCTTCCCATAGGAAGTTTGTATTGAAGATGAAATAAAAGATCCTTAAGTGCTTTTTCTCTAATATTAGGCTGGTTTTTTATATAATTTCTCTTTATTCCAGTTGAAATGCCTGTGGTCAGTGGTTATATGGGGAGTGCTGCAGTGAGCACAGTCTGCATTGTGATGCAGCATTTGTAGCTGATTTTGAGTAAAAGCTTCCACCTCCTCGGGGTAAACCTCCCCCAGAGAGCTCATGAAGAGTGATGATGTTTTATTAATTCTGCTGGTGGGGTTGTAATTGATAGAGCCTGGCAAGAGGTACAGCTGCTTAACCCTGAGGTTCCTGTGTCCCAGCACCAGGTGCATCTCGGAGCCCCCCAGATGTGCAGCAGCCCTGGGGACAGCACAGGCTCCTTCCACACCTGAATTTCCAGCCAGTGCAGCCACCTGAGGAACTGGGATTTCCCCAGTCGCAGAGCTTGGTGCATATTCAAAACCTGTAGCAAAAGAGGGAAGAATGTGGCTGTTGCCAGGTGAGACACCTCATCTCTGCCTGGAGGTTTGGTTTTCCACCCTCTCAGCACCCCAAGGCTGTCTCCCTCCCCTGTCCATTAAATGCAGCTCCCTGTGCCCACTGCAGTGTGGGCACTGTGCTGAGCCCAGCCTGAGGGGCAGTTCTGCTCCTGGGAATATTTCACTGGAGTGGACTGAGCTCAGCAGTCTCTGAAGGTTATTCCCAGCCAGAGCCATGTTCCTCCCTCTTGAATTCAGGCAGCCAAACCAAGATCAAGCAGACATCTCTTAGCACTCAAAATGGAGCAGTGAGAGTTTTAGAGTGGTAAGGTTCTGTTCCAAAGGCAGGGATCCTCCTAGGTTTGATGCCAGTGTGTGTCTGAACAGTGTGTCTCAGAGTTGTCTCCCAGTGTCTCTGGGTTAGCTCGAGGCTTGGAACCTCTCCTTGGAGCACAGTCAATCCAGGAGGCTCCCCTGAGGTAGAGCTGCCTTCCCCCATCAGCACTGCAGGCCTTGTTTTAAGCAGTCTCCTTTTAGTAATACTTCTTCTGTGACCTGGGGATGTTCAGTCCTTGTGGTCCTTTCCAGTGCAGAATATTCTGTGATTCTGGGTAACAAACAGAGCCGAGGTTGGTAGCACTGCGTAGTTCTGGAATCCCACCAGGGAATTTGCAAAGGCTGCTCAGCTTGGTAAGCTGGGTTCAGTAAGGCCAAGTGCTAGGACCTGCATTTGTGTCAGAGCAACCCCATGGGATGTTCCAAGTGGGGACAAAGTGACTGGAAAACTGGACAGGACCTGGAGGTGCCGGTCAGCAGCAGCTGGACATGAGCCCAGGAGTGCCCAGGTGGGCAAGAGGCCAGTGGCACCTGGGTTGTTCCAGGACTGGCGTAGCAGCAGGACCAGAGCAATTACTGTCCCCTGAGCTGGCACTGCTGAGGGACTTCAGGTGCTGTGTCCAGTTCTGGGCACCTCAAGATAAGAAGGACACTGAGAGGCTGGAGCCTGCCCAGGGAAGGGAACAGAGCTGGGAAGGGGGTGGAGCCCCAGGAGGGGCTGAGGGAGCTGGAAAGGGGCTCAGCCTGGAGAAAAGGAGGCTCAGGGGAACCTTGTGGCTCTGCACAACTCCCTGCCAGGAGGGGCAAGGAGGGGGGATTGGGCTCTGGGAACAGGGAACAGGGACAGGAGCAGAGGGAACGGCCTCAGGCTGGGCAGGGGAGGCTCAGCAGGAATTGCCCCATGGAAAGGGTGGTCAGGGATTGGAACTGCCCAGGGAGGTTTGGAATGCCCATCCCTGGAGTTGTCCAAGGAAGGCCTGGACATGGCACTGAGTGCTCTGGGCTGAGAACAAGGTGGGCATTGGGCACAGGTTGGACCCAGTGATCTTGGAGGTGTTTTCCAGCCTCAGTGATCCTGTAATAAGTATAATCAATGTGCACTAAGTTTTTATTAAGCACTGTTTTTCCTTAAATGACTAACCCATCACCTTCCAGCCTGTTCTCCAGGACACATAACAGAAGCATTTTTGTTAATTTTTCAGGATTATGTTGATAAAGAAAAGGCCATTGCCAAGGCTTTGGAAGACCTCAGAGCAAACTTCTACTGTGAACTCTGTGACAAGCAGTACCAGAAGCACCAAGAGTTTGACAACCACATCAACTCTTACGACCATGCTCACAAGCAGGTGATTAGTTGTATAGAGCACAGTTCATCACTTTGATGTTCATTGTGGTGGTCTTGTTTGTGATTAATACTTGGAGTTTCCCTGGTGTATCTGTTTTCCTTACTGGTCCAGGAATAGGTGTTTTATGTCGCTAGGTAAGATTTTTATTCCCATCATTCACTTAAGAACACAAAACAACAAAAGAACTCCAAGCCCTGCTCCATGGTTGGCATCAAGGGACCCCAGTTCTGAAAGACTCAGGGTCAGGAATGTGCTGTTGTTAAACTGAGGAGAGTACATGTGGGGTGGGTGGATCCCAGCTTGCTTTTAGCATTAGTACAGCTTTGGGGAGTGATGATTCCCCATGTGTGAGCATTTTACTACCTGAGTGTAACTTCTGTGGTGTTACTGAAAACAGACTAGGAAATAATGGGCTGTGTCAAAGGAATACTAAGAAAGGAGCACTTCCCAAATTCTGTAATTCTCAGGAGAAGGTGGGTTTAGAGTCTCAGTGGAGCTGGCTTTTTTCCCAAGGTAGGGATGTGCTGTACAGTCTGCAGGGTGCTTCATGCTGCACAGTAAGTAATGGAAGTTCTTGTGTTAGCCTGATCTGTTTGACCATTTAAGCTGCTAAATGAGATGTAACTGCACACCAGATAGGAGTGTTGGCCTCCTCCAGGGCTGGAAGGGTTCAGAGGAGCGGGTTGATGTTCCTTGTCATAAATTCTAACAACATAATCATCAAAATGCTGGTAGTTTGAGGAGGATGTGCTGTAGAGCTTGCAAAATAGCAGTGAAAACAGCTCAAAACCAAAAATGTGGCTTTAGAGTATGGTTTTTGTGCATATGTATTAAGTGTAGGATATGACAGAGAATCTGCTTTGAACTAAGGGAGTCTTGTCAGTAATTCTCATGGCAGGGTAGCTGGGCTCTGTAAAGAAGAATGGTTTGGTAGAATCAAGAGCAGAAATTCATTTATTCTGTTGGTTATTACGCAAAGGGGTGGTTTTGGCTGAGCCTCAGTCGTGACACCTGAGAGCAGAGAACTTCCTTGGAAGGTCCCCATCAGTTTGGCTGAAACCCGAGTGCAGTGACCTGCATTTATCTGGGAGGTGGCAGGACCTGTTTGTGTCACATTCTTTATGAGCTGCTCCAGCCCTTGGTGACTGATGAGGCACAGAGCTCCTCCTGCAGCTGGAGATGCTGGGGAAGAGGAAACCAACCTGTAGAAAACAATAAAAGGAGTACTCAGCAGGAGTGGCCTGAGAGAAGAATGTCTTGTGCACGCACAGGGTGGGGTCATCTCATCAGGAGAAAGAATTTGGAGGTTGCTTGGTCCTGCTGATTATCTTGAGACAAATTATGTTCTTGGATAATTCCATCCATTGCAGTCACTTTAGGCAGGCTTTGGAGAAAATGAGCTTCCAAACTCTGGCTGCATCACCCAGCATTAATTTCTAGTTACAGAGGGATTTAAACAAAGAAGCAATCATGCTTTGCTTAGGGAAAAAATTGCTTGTCCAGCTTTGTTGGGCTGAAATGTGTGTGACCCCGCTGGGTCAGCGTTCAGAGAGTGAACTTGAAACCCCCGAGACAGAATGAGGGACAATTTGCATAAGTAACATTACCTCACTGCTATGCTGCCTCCTGCTCCAGGGAGGCTCATCTCCAGCAGTCCAGTCTAAATTATAAAATAGTGAAGAAAAAGAAAAAAAAAAGCTGTGCTTTTGATGTGTTGCACGTTGATGTTTTATAGTTTGTCTCTTTGGACAAGAAGGCAAGGTTGCAGAAAGGTGAGCCTGAAGTTTTTGAGAAAAACCATGAACTTTTCCTAAAAGTAGGCCATCAGTTAGCTTTCTTGGAAAGAAAGGTCATTACAGTATCTTAGTTACAGCAACCCAGCTTGGTATAAATCAGCTGCAATATTTAGTTGTCTCAGTGGTAGTTTTTGAAGCAACAGAGCTAATTTTTGCCTTTTTCTTGGCTCAGTTTCCACAGCATTTTTGCTTTTAGGTATTTTTAGCTCCACATCCCCCTGACGTTGAAGTGTTTGGTTATCCCTCTGTGGCTCAGTGGGCATTAGGCTGTCCCTGTAAATAGATGTTCCATCCTCAGATCCCTTTGCACTCCCGAGTTATAAAGACACTGTCTTGTATTCCAGGAAGGAACTCAGGATTATTGCCCAACAGGGATGATAGGTAAGTGTATTGATCCCAACCGGATGAATTTTGGACCCACCAAAATTGTGTCAACACCAAACAATTAAAGGGGAGGTTTATTTCCTTTATTTCCTGTCTGTCCTGGTTTCATAGATCATTTGGCTACATTTGAATCAATCTCAACACCAAGTTTCTCCAAAAGGTAGCAAAGACAACCTGGGAAAAGATCCTTGCATTTGTTCTCCCAGACCATTGGCATGTTTTAGCCACTGTGTTGGAGATGTGCAGTGTTGTTCTGGAGCTGTTTTTAATTAGGTTGATACTTGAGATGAGAAGTGCAGCTGTTTAAAGGACCAGTCACCCTCTGGTCAGCACATGGCCTATCCCTCTCAGGGGACTGAAAGCAGCTGGAGTGGGTGCAGATGGCCCTGCAGGAGGGACAATAAGCTCAGTTCTCTCACACACCCTTCAGTGAGCAACTGGAAAAGGCTGCATCTCATAACTTCTTGTACAGCTGCTGATGTCTTCAGTGGTGGTTTTTTTTAGCTGTAGGATTTTGATCCTTTTTGAGCTTTCTGTGAAGGGCTCCACTCTTGTGATGTCCAGTCCTGACAGCCAACAGAGTAATAATTAATAGTAATTAACAGATGAGAGGTGACAAATGTAGGAAGAAAATTTCTGCAGCTAAAAAGGAGCTTGGGTGGTGAAGATGGACCCAGTGTATATCTCTGGAAGTGTTCAGGGCCAGGTTGGACAGGACTTGGAGCAACCTGGCATGGTGCAGGGTCCATGGCAGGGACAAGGTAATCTTTAGGATCTGTTCTATGCCAGACCAGTGATTCTGTGATATTTATGCTGCTTTCCTGCAGATCCAAAATGTCCTGATCCTTGGGAGCTCCCACAGTCCTAGAACACTCTGGACTCAGTGGGAATGTGTCCTTAAGGCATTACACCTGTGAGGGCTCCTTATTTGGTTTGGGGTTTAAGATATTAGATCCATTAAGATAAAGACCTCATGTTACATTTGTGTGAAGGTGAGTGCAAGCCCCTTATCTGGGTTGTGCCCAGTCTGTGTGTTCCTGTCAAATAAACCTGGATGTGTAGGACTCAGCCCCTGGAGCAGCCTGCAGGCGTTAAGGTTGGAATTACCTTGTGTCAGTTTTGTAGCACTTATAGTCAACTTTTACTATGGGGGGTTTTTAATAATCAAGGAACTTGGAGAATCTCCCACCATCACCTCATTCTGCTCATGTGCCTGTTAAGGGCTTGAGCTGTTTACTGAGTCACTGACCCAACAGAATCAAAACATTCCCCTTCTGGATTCCCTGTGAAAAACAAATGTGTTTTGAGTGAACCTGTGCCAGGTTCCCTGGGAGAACACAAACCAGTATTTAAATGCAGGCTTTTATGTAGCTGTTTTCTTTTCCTCTAAGTGTGTGGTGTTTTGGAGGTGTAGGTGATTAATTCTGCCTAGATTCTCTTTGTAAAAGGACAAAGGGAGTGTATTCTGTAAAGAAGTTCTTTGGGAAAGAGGGTGGAACTCAGAACTGAAAGTATAGATGTGCAGCAGTTCTCTTTGTGCCCTAATTAGCTGCACCTTTGCTTCTCATGCTAAGGGGGAGGGATCTGTTCAAGCACAATAAAATTACCAAGACAGTCAGTGCTGGGATCGAGGAGTACTCTGAATGGAATCCCTGAACTTTGTGTTTTGGGGGAGACTTGAGATTTCTAAAACCTTGGGTCTCCAAGCACAGCTTGAATGGAAAAGGCTGAGGAGGGAATCTCTGAGGTGCTTGGTGTTACATGGGAGGTTCTTCTGCTCCAGAATTGCTTTGCCCTCAGAAAACCCACCAGTTAACAATAAAGGGGCTACAAGAGGAGTGCAGAGGGACACTGGATGAGGGCATGGAGTGATAAAAAAAAGGAGAATGGATTTAACTAAAAGGGAGTAGATTTGGGTTAGAGATGATGAGGAAATTCTCCCCAGGGAGGATGGCAAGGCCCTGGCGCACAAGATGCTCAGAGAAGCTGTGGCTGTCCCTGGATCCCAAGGCCAGGCTGGACAGGGCTTGCAGCACTCTGGGGTACTGGAAGGTGTCTCTGCCATGGCAGGGGTGGGACTGGGCGAGCTTTAAGTTCCCTTCCAACCCAGCCCATTCTATATTTTTCTTAACCCAGCTAAGAAAAATACTGATTCCTTCCAGGGAGGAAATTAAGATGAAATAAAATAGCATTTGCAGACCATTTCCCCTCTGTTCCTTTCATTTCATTTATAAGCATGCAAAGAATGTTGATGATCAATGATAAGCCAGGCTTGTGTTCTCACTTCAATAAAATCATCAAGGTTGCCATCCTTTGAGCTTGTGTCTAATGGTATCATTCACTCCCAGAAGCTTTTGGGGCAAAGAATCGAGCAGACATCAAAAGTTCAGAGAGCCAGAAATGTGCTGGCACAGAATGAAAAGTACATTATTATTTTATTTAATGTGGCTTGGCAGAGAGACATGAGAACAATGGCAAGGGAGGAGGGGGCTCTGATGCCATGGGGGCTGCCTCCTGCCTCGAGCCCTAGAGGTGCATCCCCTGTGACCCATGTCAGTATGAGGCTTGGCATGAAAGTCTCACATCTTCAGGTCTAGTGACAGTGCTTTTGTCTTGTGAGAATTTCTGCTCTGCACTTTTAGGCAAAGAATGTCTCTCAGTGGGCCTCAGCTCAGTGATGCTGTGTGGCTTTGTCACCTTAAATGGTGAAAATCCATTTACTGCTGGTCCTGAGCCTGTAAAGCTCTGCACCCTAGCTGGGTACTGGGGAGGTCCTTCCTGCCTGGTACTATCTCATCAGCAGAATCTGGGGTGTGCTGAGTTTTTTCATGGCCCCGAAGCTGCCAGAGCTCCGGGAGCGCTTGGACAGCGCTCCCAGGGGTGCACAGGGTGGGATTGTTGGGCTGTCTGTGTAGGGCCATGAGTTGGATTGGATCCTTGGGGGTTCCTTCCTGCTTAAGACATTTTGTGATGATCCCATGGTTTTCCTGTTGCAGCAGTTCCTGGCTTGTGCTCATCCCTGGATTTCCTCACTTGCTGTGCCTGGGATGGGCTCTCAAGGGCTTCTCAGTGGTGCTGTAGTGCTGGTTTAAGCTCATTTGTGAGAATTGGAAGGTTCTAGTGGTGTTTGCCAGTTTGGCCACTCCCAAGCCATGCAGAGATTGGGAGATAATCCAGCACTGTGGCCTCTTTGTGCTGCAGTCCAGAGGTAGCTGCAGATTTGATACCAAAGCTGCTCTTTAGGAGCTCAGTTTGCACTCCAGTGGAAATGCGGAGACGAGTTTGGAATTTTGTTAGAAACAAGACTGGAAACTTAAAATACAATTCTTTGTTCCAAAGCTGAGGGGGTGGCAGCTATTAATAAACCCCAGGAAGGCTGAAGGTGGTGAACTACTGCCTGCAGCATGTGGAAATCTGGAGAAATTTTATGGAAGTGCTCGTGATTTGTGTCACTGCTGGTCACTGCACTGCTGGCCCTTCTGACACTGAAGTAATAAACCTGCAGAATATTCCTTGGCTTTATGGTCCCCAGCAGTTTGAAAGGATGTTGCTGCTTAGATAAACTGCTGCTTCCTTCCTCAGAAAATACACTGCCCATGGAGGAAAAAATGCCCCTTAATTTTGAAATCCTGTAGTAGCATGAAGCATGTGTTTGATTTAATACAGGTTTGGTGGCTCTGATCCTGTTGAAAAAAATCAGTCTTGCTAAGCACAGTGGGAAGACTCAAAAAGGGAGGATTCACCCCAAAAGTACGGGTTACCAGGGCTCCTTGTGGAGGGGAGAAGCTCCCTGAGAATGGTTGAGTGTCTGTGTTAAATCCTTGTTGGAATTTCTCTGTGGTGCTGGGGAAGGGGCAGTTCCTCCAGCTTCCCCTCACACCCCCATGGTGTGGTCCAAAAAGTCATTTTGAGGTTTTTGGGGGATTAGAATAATGAACACTCTCCTTGGGATTAGATGGAAATTTCTTTAGTGTAAGCTGAGCTTAAATACCTGTTTAGTTCAAATGATTTCCTGGGCAGGCTGAGACCAGGAAGTGTGTGAGCAGCATTTCAGTGCTCCACATGCTCCCTTCACTCGGTGAAATTGTACTTCAGGCTTTGGATTGCTCCTTCCCCAGGAGTCAGGACTGGGGAGAAGGGTGGGCATGGCTGCAGTGAGCTGGTTATCCACTCTTGGAGGAGATCAATCACCTGATTCAGTGACATATTTGAAACAATAAGTGAGGGAGAGTTACAGGTTATTTTGAAAACTTCTGGGTATTTTTCATTCCTATAGCAGGTAGTTCTTACAGATGAGCAGTGTGGGCTCCTGTTTTCCCCCATCTCCCCCAGGATGCATTTAGGGAAGATAATGCAGTCCAGCCAGTGGAGTAATTTCTGATGATAGGTGTGTTGGTTTAGGTCAGTCAAAGAAGCTGAGCTATGTTCTGTTCTGTATTTTACGTTTCCAAGGAGCTGGCACTGTACATTTGAGAGCTTTTCTATCCTGTACTTCCCCAGCAAGACACTTCCTCCTGACTCCTGTGTGATAAAAAGAAACTCAGCCTTGAGATCTCTTGGTCTTTTGAAAACCAGACCAACTCTTCCCCAGTTCTGGAAGTACCAAATTCTCAGCATTCTTGACACCAGGGCCAGTGGTTTGTCAGCCTAAAGGGCCCAGGTTTGGGTGCAGCTGGGAGTTGCTGTGGTGCATATTCTGGAGTTACAGTGCTTTGGGGTAGTTAATTTGCTTCACACCTCTAAATTTTAAGTGTTGAGAGTGGGAGGTTTGGGGGAACAGAGACACACAAAGATCAGCATTTAATAATGGGCATTTAATTCTGTCTGCATTCAAATTGCCATGTAATGGAGGCAGGAGAGCCTGGGGGCAGCTACATCAGTCCCAACAGCTCTGAGCCCAAGTCGTGTCCTGGGGGATGATCAGGACCATGCCTGGGGGCACAGGGGGCTCTGAGTGCACCATTGCACCTTCCTCTTGAGAGGGAAAGGTCACAGTGCATGTCTGGTGTAAATAGCTGGGTCATACTTTTTTCCAAATGGATGAGTGATCTCGAGACTTGGCATCAGCCCCCATTAAATAGTTTTGTCAGCTGTTGGTGGCTGTAACTTCCCAGAGCATTTCACACTCTTTCAAAATCAGCATGAAAAAGCTGATAGCATTGCTCAGTCCATCTATTTATTTTTTTTCCTTCCTCTTGGGACAAAATTAACTCTTCAACATTTAACATACACCACAAAACCCTTGAGCCCTTTACTTGTCCTGGTGAAAGTAGCTCTGCTGTTCCAGGTGGGATCATTGCTGTGTCCGTGTTTGTCTGTGTGTGTCCCCCTGCTCCAGCCCCCAGCTCGGTCCTGTGGCTCTGCTGGCTCTGCTCTTGCTCCATAGAATAGCTGGCACACTCCCCCACAGCTCTCTAGTAATGCTTGCTTGGTTGGTTTTTTTTCTCTCTTCCACTCTTGTTATATTTTTACTTTCTTTTTTTCTTTGTGATGTGACGTTTTCAGCTGATGTATTGAAAGCAAACCCTTCTAATTTGGGAGTCCAGATCACAAGAGTGAGTTTCTTTCTACTGGTGTCTGTAGTTGTATCTTTTTTGTGTGTCCTCCCCTCTGATTTTGATAACAATCAACCACATTTAGTAAATACAACTAGGTAAGAGAATCCTCTGTCTTGTCCAATCTCCCCCTTATTCACAAAGCAATGTTCTCTTTACATTGGGCCAGCTTAATTCCTCTCATTTGAGCTTTGGGTTGGTTTCCAGATCCACTGTTTCTGTGTGTGGCAGTCTGATGCTGCTCCAGGAAAGAGGCAGAGTCAGCCAGCCAGAAGTATTTAGAATTCACCAGTGATTTGTACATCCTGTACAAGAATTGTTCCAAAGTGACTCTTGCTCTCAGTCCTTTTAGTCTCCCAGGCCCTGCATGAAATGCCTGAAAAACATGAAACTTTTTCCCAAAGCTGAGTACAGGATGCATTCTGGAGCTGGGCCCTTTGAAAGGGTTTTGAATTGTGCACTGAAAAAGAACAATGAATCCCTTCAGGATGGTAGAGGTCTGTCTTTGTTGCTTTCTGTTACTTAAACTTCTGTAGAGCACTCTAAAAAAATGTTGTGAATATCCACATATATTCCAAGAAAAACCAGCAGCCCCCTTCTCCTAGTGTTCTGAGACAGGGACTTTCCAAAATGTTCTGAAGTCTTGGATGTTTATTTTCTATTAGAATTGCCTACCTAGACTTCCTCAGTGATATTAGGATGTTTGAAATTCCTTGGGATTGGGTTTGCTCCCTCATGGTAAGATTTCTGGGGAACTTGGTGCTTCTGCCCCCCAAAGTATTTAACCCCAAAAGACCCTCCTGCCTTTAGAGCAGTTTGTTTCTTGACCCTCTCAGAACTACTGTCAGGAAAACAAGTAACTGGTTGTGGTGTATGTTGTATTCTGGATTTGCTTACAAAATCATTTGCATGGGATTTTTGGCTGCTTCTCCAATGTAATGGTACATTGCTTTTGTCAGATGTCATTCCTGGGTAACTCTGGCACCAGCTAATCCCTCCTGTCCTTCGGCCCATGCTCTTGATTTGTGTCATGCACTGTTTGTCAAGTACATCTGCACCCTGCAAGAGTGGCAAAGTAAACAACCCTTCTTCTTTTCCCCTTTTCCTTCCAGAATTTGCTTGTTGCTTCAAAATCAGCTTTGTTGTCCATGTTAAAGAAAACCAGTAGTGTTGATTGGAAAGGGGTATCCACAGAACTTGAAGTCATAGCCAAAAGTGACCACCAGTTGTCTTTTCCTTCAGCTGCTGGGAGGATGGCAGTGTGCTCCGTGGGGTTTGTTGAGCTAAGATGCTGTTGCTCCATCCTGGCTCAATAAATGTCCCTGGGGAGGGGTTTGACACTGCAATTTCCAATGCTACAGCAATTGAGCTGCTCTTGGATAAACCACAAACAGCTTTGATCTGATCCATCCCTGCTTTCTTTTGCCTCAGAGGTTGAAAGATCTCAAGCAAAGGGAATTTGCTCGCAATGTCTCGTCGAGGTCCCGGAAAGATGAGAGGAAGCAGGAGAAAGCCCTGCGGCGCCTGCACGAGCTGGCTGAGCAGAGGAGGCAGCCTGAGTGGTGAGTCTGGGTGGTCCCCAGCACTCCTGAAGCCCAGGGAGGGTGGCAGCCTGGGCTGGGCTGGCATTCCTGCTCTGGGGTACTGCACAGGCTTTGAGGACAAAGCTTCACACTGGTGTTTGGGGCTGATGCTGTAGTTTTGGTAGGAGTGAATTCACTAAACTGATCGTGCAGAGCATCCCTCAATTGCTTTACCCAGCAATACATTTTCTTCAGTAATTTAATATTATTAAAAACTTTGAGTGGCTGTATAATGATATATTAATGCATGTGTCTGGGTGCAAGAGCACTTGAAACTGTGTAAGATCGTCTCCACTGAGGGATGGATCCTCCTGCAGAGGGACAGGGACACCAGTCAGCTGTGTTTTCTCTCTCCCCTGTTCCAGTGCTCCTGGAAGTGGGCCCATGTTCAGGACCACCACGGTGGCTGTGGATGAGGAAGGAGGTGGAGACGATGATGATTCTGCGGCCAACAGTGGCTCCTTCATCCAGACAAGCTCCGGCCAGGCCACAGAGATGAACACGGACAGAGGCTTCCTGAACACTGGACAAGGCACTGTGGGGCCAGGCCAGACGCTCGCCCAGGGGGCACAGGGTGTCAGCTTTGGCATTAAGAGCTCTCTGGGAGCTCCGCTGCAGAAGATTGGGGTGTCCTTTTCCTTCGCCAAGAAGACCCCAGTGAAGCTGGAGACCATTGCTTCTGTTTTCAAGGACCACGTGGATGAGTCCAGCTCTGCAGATGGGGCAAAAGGTGATGAGAAGGGGTCCTCAGAGGCTGGCAGCCTGCAGAAATCTGGGGAGGGTGAAGGCACCAATAATTCTGATGGCAAGGCAGAGGACGATGACCAGCATGACAAGGACAGCGGGGCTCTGGCCAGCACCTTATCCAAACTGAAGAAGATGAGGCGAGAAGATGGACCAACGGCTGTGGAACCAGAGTATTACCACTACATCCCCCCAGCCCACTGTAAAGTAAAGCCCAACTTTCAATTCCTGCTTTTCATGAAGGCCACTGAACAAACGGAAGCGGAAAATGTGAACAAAAAAAACGCGCGCGAAACGAAAAAGGGGAGTCCTCCCAAACCCAGCAAGCACACAGAAAAGGCTACTGAGAGCACGGGTCAGCAGAAGGAGCAGAGTACTACTGAAAGTGCAGCTCAGCAGGGCAAAACAGAACAAAAAGACATCCCAGAGAATGAAAATACACAGGAGAGCAAGCACCTTCCAGAGGGCAATCCCCCTGAGCCAGACACTGCTAAAGAAGCTCCTCCTGCCTCGGGCTGCAGAGATGGCTCTGAGGGACCAAAGCACCCCATGGGACCTTTTTTCCCTGTTCTGAGTAAGGACGAGAGCACGACACTGCAATGGCCTTCAGAGCTGCTCATCTTCACCAAAGCTGAGCCCTCGGTGTCCTACAGCTGCAACCCCCTGTACTTCGACTTCAAGCTGTCCCGTAACAAGGATGCAAAAGGGAAAGGGGCAGAGAAATCCAGGGATCCAGGAGGGCTTTGTAAAGACAACACTCAGAGCACAGAGCCTGGTGAAGTGAGCAAAGCCAAGGAGGCTGAAAGTGTGGGGAACAGTTCTGCTCAAAAAATGGAAAACAAATCCCAGAGCAAGCAGGAGTCCAGTCTGGGAAGCGTTGGTAAGGGAGAGGGGGAGGACAGCGGCAAGAGTATAACGGGTAAGAGTAAATCTGGAAGGTCCCATAAACACAAAAAGAAAAAGAAGCACAAAAAGTCCAGCAGACACAAACGCAAACACAAGGAGGAAGCTGAGGAGAAGGCCCGGAAAGCTGAGCTGGGGGAAGAGAAACCCAAGAAACGGAAAAGGCACAGGCACAAAAAAGGTAAATCCTCCCTTTCAACTGAGTCGGACCGGGCACTGAAACCTGAACTGTCTGAAGACTGCAGCCATTTCCAGAAGAAAAAGCGGTGCTCCCAGGAGTCCCAGAGGAAATCCCTGTCTGCTGAGGAGGGAAGCAGTGGTAAAAAAGAGGACGGAGGTAACTCCTGCCAAGAGCACAGCAGCAAAAGACACAAGGCTGAGCTGCAGCAGGTGCCTGGTGCGAGGAGGCGCTGCCCGGCTCTGTCCCAGGCCCGGAGCGGCCGCCGGAGCCACCAGAGCAGTGGCGACGACGACAGCGACGAGGGCTCTCCCGGCAAGCACTGCCGCCAGAAATCCCCATCACAGTACAGCGACGACTACGACTCGGGCAGCGAGCACTCGCGCAGCCGCTCCCGCTCGGGCTGCAGGCACTCCTCACACAGGTCCTACTCCAGCAGCTCGGACGCGTCCTCGGGGCGCAGCCGCTACAGCCGCCACAGGAGCTACTCGGACGACAGCTACAGCGACTACAGCGACCGCTCCCGCTGCCGCTCCAAGCGCTCCCAGGACTCAGAGGATGACTCCGACTACAACAGCTCAAACCACCGCTCCAAGCGGCGCAAATACTCCTCGTCGGAAGATGACTACAGCTCGAGCAGGAGCCGGTCCAGGAGTCGGAGCAGGAGCCGAACCCACCCTCGAGACAGGTCGAGATCGAGGAGCCGGGGCAGGAGCCGCAGCAGCAGCTGCAGCCGCAGCCGGAGCAAGAGGAGGAGCCGCAGCATGACAGGCCGCAGCTGGAAGCGCAGCCGCAGCTACAGCCGGGACCGCAGCCGCAGCACCCGCAGCCACTCGCAGAGGTCCCTGTCACGGAAGGGCTCGCGGGGCCACGAGAGCCCCGAGGAGAGAAGGTCTGGCAGGAGGGACTTCATCAGGTCCAAGATCTATCGCTCCCAGTCTCCTCACTATTTCCGGACAAGCCGAGGTGAAGGGTCGCTGCTGAAGAAGGAGGATGGCAAAGGAGAGGATCTGAAGGGATCTGGCTCCCTGTCCCAGAACAGCAGCAGCTGTGGCACGGGGCGGGCCTCGGAAGGCGACTGCAGTCCTGAGGAGAGGAACTCAGTCACTGCGAAGCTGCTCCTGGAAAAGGTGCAGTCCAGGAAGGTTGAGAAGAAGCCCTGCATCACTGACGAGATGCTGTCGGGGGCAAACAAGGTGGGTATAAAGCTCAAAGATCCTCCCCAGGGCTATTTTGGCCCCAAACTGCCTCCTTCTTTAGGCAACAAACCGGTTCTGCCCTTAATTGGGAAGTTGCCAACCATTCGGAAACCAAACTCCAAAAGATACGAGGAGTCTGGCTTGGAGAGGGGCGAGGAGCAGGAGCTGTCAGATGCTGAGGATGGTTCCCAAGGCATGGAGGAGGGTCAGCTGGCTGGCCAGTCTCTCCTGGAAGATGTGGTGATGGTAATTCAGGACAAGCCTCTGGATGAGCAGAAACGTGATGAAGCCTCTGTGGAGATGCCATCCCTTCCCCTGGACACGCCTGCGCTCCCTGAGTGCTTTGGCTCCGGAGATCTGGTCATTCCACACAACTTCCTCTCAGATCCAAGCGATGGTGATGGGCTGGAGCCCATGGATGGGGGCAACCAGCCCGGTCCCAGTGGAAACCGGTATGATGCCCTTAGTTCCAGATGTTGAGCGCTTTCCTGGCTACGTGCCTCAGAGTGGGGAACCGAGCATGGAAGGGGATCGGGAGGGGGGAGAAGATTCCTCTCTAGCCCCACTGGAGAGCCAGCCCATCACCTTCACCCCCGAGGAGATGGAGAAGTACAGCAAGCTGCAGCAGGCCGCCCAGCAGCACATCCAGCAGCAGCTGCTGGCCAAGCAAGTCAAGGCCTTCCCTGCCTCGGCCGCCCTGGCACCGGCCGCGCCCGCGCTCCAGCCCATCCACATCCAGCAGCCGGCGGCGGCATCGGCCACGTCCATCACCACGGTGCAGCACGCCATCCTGCAGCACCACGCCGCTGCCGCCGCAGCAGCCATCGGCATCCACCCCCACCCGCACCCGCAGCCCCTTGCTCAGGTCCACCACATCCCCCAGCCACACCTGACACCCATTTCCTTGTCCCACCTGACCCACTCGATTATTCCAGGGCACCCCGCCACGTTCCTGGCCAGTCACCCCATCCACATCATTCCGGCGTCTGCCATCCACCCGGGCCCCTTCACCTTCCACCCTGTCCCTCACGCTCTCTACCCGACCCTCCTGGCTCCGAGGCCTGCAGCCGCCGCCGCCGCCACAGCCCTGCACCTCCACCCCCTGCTGCACCCCATTTTCTCAGGACAGGACTTACAGCATCCACCCAGCCACGGAACATGAAGGACAAAATGAAGGAACCTCGGAGGAAGGAGAATAGTTGGCATTTTGGGAAGGGGTTGGAGTCGAGCCAGTGGGCAGGTGAGGCCTGAGCATTTCCTTTCACTCTTGAGCAGCCAAAGAAGCCAGAGGCTCGAGAGCTGGGCTCTTGGCTGTATCCCAGCGATGTCTCGCTCTGACTCCTCTGTGCACGCAGCAGCACCGCTCTGGAAGAACCATTTCACCTTTAGAACAGCGAGACACTTGGAAAGGCTTTTTTTCCCCCTTGGATTCTTACACTTGGTCATCTTCCTTCTGCCACCTTGTATATGATAAATGAGGTTTCATACACACTAATAGGATCTCTAAAAATCCTTTTAATGAGGTCATCTAATTAAAATAGCATGATTGAATCCGGCTTGTAATCGGCGATGGAATATCAGGAGCTGTCAGCTGCAGAGGGGCTGGAGGCCTTGGTTTTCAGGCATTGCAGGAGATTCCTTGGCCCCTGTCACTGCACACGTGGGGTTTTCTTTGTGTGAGCAGCAAAGGTGGAAGTAAGATCTTAGTGTAAAGAGGAGGAGGAGCTCTGTGTGTGTGCCCAGAGCTCCCATCCTTCTCCAGCCTGCATCCGTGTTCTCCTGCACCAGGACCATGCCTGGATATCCCAGACTGAAGAGAGGTTCTTGGGTCAGGGGTTGGGATTCCCGTCTGGGCTTTGACCACTCTTCTCCTGAAAGGGGGAAAAAAAATCACTCTGAATTCCATCTTCTGTGGTGTTGGGAAAGAGGCACTGGGATGGGAGAGAGAAGGAAAATCCTGTTGAAGCAATACAGAGGACAGGGGAGCGCATCCAGGATGTAAAATGTGTTCTTTCCTCTGTAACACTGATGGTTTCCTTATTAATTTATAGGATTTTTTTTTTTTTATGTAAAGAATTGCACTGAACTCTGTAAACAAAGATGCTGCTTTTTGTAGCTCCTATCAAAGGTTACATTTGTAGTATATCGCAATAATATTTTTTACAGCCAGTTCTTAGTGGTACTTGTTCTGGTGGCTTCTGTGTAAATATGTTTGCTGTAGGTGACCCAAGACACTTGTAAAGGTTCAATTTATAGTTTCAGCTAGATGCAGAACAGCTAAGCATGTATATTTTACCAAGCTCATGTATTTTTGAAGTTTTTATGTACTATAAAATGTAAAAACAAAAAAAATTCTTCATTTAGAATTTTGCAGAAGAAAAAAAAATCAACATGTGAGACTTGGGCAAAGTGAGGGGTGTGGGGGTAGCAGTGACTCTGGCAGGTAATGCTGCATTCCTCCCTGCCATAGGAATGGGCACTAGAGCAGCCTGGGGAGCAGCAGGAATTCAAGGTGCTCCCAGAGTATAGAGAGTATTTTTTTTTTTCCTTTTTCCTTTCCTTTTCCCCTGCTTTGGAAGCAGTAATGTGCAGACCCTGCTGGTGCAGGAGGAGCCTAGGGACTGTTCCCATCCCACTCACAGGGTTACCCCAGCTCAGTCCATAACCCATAACTGGATTTCCCAGTTCTTCAGCATCACCTGGCTCAGCTTCCCCACCCCAGTGCAGGGGATGAGCTGCTGCTGTCCCTACTCACAGGGCCCTGCAGGTGTCACAGCCCTCGGGCCACCACGGCTGCAGGGAGGGGATTCTGAGCAGGGTGGGGATGTGGTATCCCCGCCCCTCATCCTGTTCCCTTCCTCATCCTCCTGTCCCCTCCTGGAGTGCAGCACCAGACCAGGCAGAGTTAAAGGATCAAAAATCCCCTGAGCTCCCTCACCGTGTAAATGAGAAATTGGAGCAGGTCAGAGTGACAGCAGTCACAAAAAAGGGACTCAATTTCCTGTAAATACCAAACAGTTCAGTGTTACTGTCAGAGATGAGCTTTTTAGGGCCCATCCATGCCCCAGCCCCATCACGCTGTGGGCAGGGATTATTTTTGGACTTCAGGATAGAGCTAAAATAATTAACCTGTCATTACCTAACGAGCATAAACAGACTGTATTTAACTTTGTCACATAAGATATATATATAAATATATATATATGCTGTAAAATGAGGGAAAAAAACCTTTCTAATAAACCAATGATTTGTGGAAAAAAAATGATTTGTGTGGTGGTGTGTGGTTGTGAGGAGCTGCTGTGTAGAGCACCAGCCTCTCCTTTTCCTAACAAAAAGCCTGGTTTGATTACAGGAAAAAAATCCATCCCCTGCATGCCAGCAGGGTCGGGGTCCAGAGAGCGATGGCCCTGGGAGGAGGTGGCTGATGAGGGGTGGTGCAGAAGTGCTGAAAGAAACAGGAAATTAAGTTGTTGGACAGAAGAAAGAATTACAATTGTCTCGAGGGGGTCTGGTGTGGGCTCCAGCTGGGTTCAGATGCTGCTGCCAGCTGGGGAGAGACCTCCCGAGGAGGAGCAGCTGCCCCTGAGTCTGGTGTCCTCTCCGGGGGCACAGAGCTGATTCGGGCTCAGCTAAACCCTTCCCACCCCGCAGAGCTCTGCACGGCTCTGGGCAAATGCTGCTCTCTTCCAACTGCAGCTCCAGGGCAGGGCTGGAGCAGACCCCGCTCCTGGGACTGTGTCCCCTGCCAGGGCCCAAGGTGTCATTTGGCTCTGCGGGGACCCCCTGTACCCCCCGACTCCCCTGTCCTGCTTCCCACCTGCAGCTTCAGCTCAGGAGAGGAGAAAAGCCCCGTTTCACACAGGCCGGTCCCAGGGAGATGCTCTGGGGCCTCTCCTGCCACCGGCGCTCGGTTGGCACGAGGAACCCCCGGAGATCCCGAGCAGCCTGAGAGTCCTTAATTAAACCAGTTTAAATTAACGCTGCAGGTGGGTTCAGGGGCCGATGCCGCTGTCCGGGCAGGGCTGAGCTGCTGTCACAGGCCTGGCTGCGGGCACCGGCTCTTCCACGGCGGCAGGGACAAAGACACGCCGTGTTCACTTGGCCGTGGCTGTCCCCACCCTGCCCCCGGTCCCTTGCCAGAGCCATTGCCCTGCCCAGTGCTGGTGCTGCCTCTCCCCTGGCAGGGTTTTGGGGTGTCCCTGCCCGGGGAAGGGGAACACTGGGAGGGTGATGCCCAGTGCGAATGGGCTCGGTGCTGTTAGCTCCAGCTGCGGAGGGATATCGGGGGCCATGGAGGGGCCCTGTGCCCTGCTGTCCTCCCACTTCCTCGCCACATTTCCGCTGGTAAGGACTGCCTGCACCCCGAAATAGCCAGCTCAAGATGGACAACCCGAGATAGGCACCCCGAGCCTGGCACCCCGCGGCGGGCGATAGGCTCAGGCTGCTGTGGCCGTGCCCCAACCCGTCACCGTGTCTCCTGGTGGCTCTGCCACCTCCTGCCCCGCCCTGCTCCGGCCACATCCGTGTCCCCCGCACCTCTCTGGCTCCCTGCAGCAGCGGATGTGCTTCTGTGGGTCCGGGGGCGGGGGTGGCTTCCTGTGCTCCCCATTCCTGCTGGCCCCGTCCCCAGCTGCGTCCCCCGAGATAAGCCAGGGACACCCCAGGGACAGGGCTGTGGCCACATTTTGGGGTGACAATGGGACTGCTGCGGGTGCTGCTGTTCCTCGGGGGGCTGCGCCTGCCCCCCACCCTGGGGCTTCTTCAGGAGCCCCCCAGCGTATACGAGGGACCCCCCGGCAGCTATTTCGGTTTCGCCCTGGATTTCCACATGAGCGAGGGAAGGTAGGGAGGCCCGGGGTGTCGGGGTCGGGCATGGGCATGGGCACGGCGCACGCCCGCCGACCCTGACACCCGCTCTGCCCGCCAGGCCCAGCGTGGCCGTGGGGGCCCCCCGTGCCAACACCTCCCAGCCCGGCGTGGCTCAACCCGGCGCCGTCTTCCTCTGCTCCTGGCCCCCCGACAAGACCCCCTGCCACCCCCTCCCCATCGACACTGCGGGTGCGTGGGCGCTGTGGGGCGGGGGGTGGGCAGGGCGGGGGTGCCAGCTCTGCACCTTCCCCCTGTCCCGCTCTCCCAGGGAACGAGAGCGAGAGCCACGGCACCTTGGAGTTCCACACCTACAAGTCGCACCAGTGGCTGGGAGCGTCCGTCACCAGCTCGGGCGGCAACCTGGTGGTGGGTGCATCGGGGGGGATGTGGGCAGCCGTGGGTGGCGGCGGGGCGGGCACCCAGCCTGTCCCATCGCCGTGCCCAGGTCTGTGCCCCGCTGCAGCACTGGAACGCCATGGAGGGGCAGCAAGAGGCGTTCCGCACCCCGACGGGCACCTGCTTTGTGTGGAGCCCGGGGCAGCGGCGCGCGGTCTGGTACTCGCCCTGCCGCGACCAGATCATGGCCAGCACCTACCGCCAGAGAAACTACGGTGAGAAGGGACCGGGGAGCGGGGGGTGCCCCCAGCCCCGCGTCCTTCTGACCCTGCCCTGTGCCCTCAGCGCACGACAAGCGCTACTGCGAGATCGGCTTCAGCGCCGCTGTCACCCTGGTGAGAGGGGTGATGGGCTCGGGGGACTCGAGGGGCTCGGGGGACTCGGACACCTTGGGGGGATCGGGGAGCGGTGCCGCCAGGGTGCCCCTGGGGATGCCCATGCGGTGCTGAGAGAGATGCAGAGGGTGTGGCCAGGGTGGTACCTGGGTGTCACGGCGGGGGATGTTGGGGTAGGGATGCTGAGATAGGGGATGCTGGAATGGGAATTCGGGAGGAGTAGGGGGAACGTTGGGGTAGGGGTGCCAGGATGGGAGATGCTGGGCTGGCATATGTCAGGATGGGAAATACTGGGGTGGGAGATACTTGTGTGAGGATGCTTTGGGGGGACGCCACGGTGCCCCGGTGTGGTGCTGAGCCAGCTCCTCCCGCAGAATGGGACGCTGGTGCTGGGTGCCCCCGGCGGGTACTACTTCACGGGTGAGTCCTTCCTGCCGGCGTTGCCACCCTGGTGGTGCTCCCGGGGTGCTCCCTTTGGGTGGGCACGGCGGGAGGAGGGCATCCCGGACGGGGTACCCCGTAAGTGCCACCCGCAGTGGCACTGGCAGTCCAGGGCCACGGCCCAGGGCGTGTGGCTGCGGGTGCCCTGTCAGTGCTGGTGCTCCCCGCCGCGGTGTTCCCCAGGGCTCGTGTACTCGGTGGAGCTGGACAAGATCCTCAGGCGCTTCCTCGGCACTTCCCTGCTGTGGCTGGGGAGCCCCGGGCGCCCCACGGAGCCGGTGTCCGAGGCCTACGAGGACGGGTACCGGGGTGAGCAGCGGGCGCGGGCACCCCGCCCCCCTGCCAGCTCCTGTCGGGATACCCCGGGCCACCAATGCCCATCTCCTTGCAGGGTACTCGGTGGCTGTGGGCGAGTTTGATGGCAACCCCAAAACTAAAGGTAGGGCTGGGGGTGCAGGGAACTGGGGTTGATGGGCCTGGGGAACCCTGGGGCTCCAGAGTGACCTTGTTTCCCTTCCCGAGGGGGCTGGACAGGTTGTGCCAGGACAGGGGTCTCATCTGTCTCTGTGCCCTCATGCCCCATGTCGCACCAAGGGTATCCCTGTGCCCACCCCAATGCCGGGGGTATCCCCGTGCCCCCCTCAATGGAGGCACTCAGGGCTCTCATCCTTCACAGAGTACGTGGTGGGGGTCCCCAACAAGAGCAACACGAGAGGTGAGGTGAGTGCTACGAAGTTCCCAGTGCCGGTGTCTGGCCGAGGGGACACCAGGGGACACCACCATGTGTCACCCCGGGCTGGGCCTGGCGTCTGACACTGCCCTGGACAGGTGGAGATCTTCACTGAGGGGAACACTCTGAGTCGGGTGCTGGGCATCACCAGCGAGCAGGTACCTCCGTCCTGTGGCACCGCCAGCACCCTGGTGCTCCACAGCACTCCTGCCCCCATCCCATGGCACCCCAGCCCCACCCTGCCCCCCAGCCCCCCCGCCCGCTGTGCCCCTGGCACTCCCTGGTGCCACCCTCTACCCGGACCCTTTCCAGGTGGCTTCGTACTTCGGACACACGGTGGCAGTGGCCGATGTCGATGGGGACGGGTGAGAGCAGGGACAGTCCCCTCCTCCTCCATGGGGACACCCGGGGGTGCTGCTCCGTGCCTGGCACACCGCTGGGTGCCCCCAGCCCCCAAACCTGCGGGCCCTGACCCTGACCCCGCACCGGGCACAGGCGGGACGACCTGCTGGTGGGTGCGCCGCTGTACATGGCCCGCGGCTCCGACGGGCAGCGCAGCGAGCTGGGGCGCCTCTACGTCTACCTGGGGCGGGGACAGCAGCCCCTCGCCGGACCCCCCCAGACCCTGACGGGCACCCACCCCTACGGCCGCTTCGCCGCCGCCATCGCCAGCCTCGGGGACCTGGACAAGGACGGCTTCGGAGGTGACAGCGCGGCGGGGCGGGCAGGAGGGTGTGCCACTCCCCGGTGCCGCGCCTTGGGGAAACTGAGGCAGGAGAGCGCGGGTAGGTGCTCATGTCCCTTTTGTCCCCAGACGTGGCCGTGGGAGCCCCGCAGGGGGGTGACGGTGGCAGCGGGCAGGTCTTCATCTTCCGCGGGCAGAGCGAGGGGCTGGCGCCGGTGCCCACCCAGCGCCTCGACAGCCCCTTCCCCGGCCCCGCCGCCTTCGGCTTCGCGCTGCGGGGTGCCACCGACCTGGACGGCAACGGCTACGCGGGTACAGGCCTGGCACGGCACCGCCCTGCCACCCCGGTGTCACCACCCCGGTGTCACCACCCCGACACTGACCCTCTGCTTGTCCCTGCAGATCTGCTCGTGGGGGCTTACGGGGCGGCCAAGGTGGCCGTGTACCAGTGAGTGCCCGTCCCTGCGGTGGCCCGGGGCTCCCTGTTGGGTTCCCTGGCACTTCAGCAATGTCCCCGTGTCTCAGGGGACTGCCCGTGGTGGTGGCCCAGACCCAGCTGAGTGTCCCCGACGGGCTGAACCCTGAGATCCTGGACTGTGACCTGCCCGACTCCGATGTCCGTGTCAGCTGGTGAGGGGACACTGCCATGGGGACACTATGGGGACACCAGCGTGAGCACAGGACAGGTCCCTGAGCACCTGTTGGTGTTGTCCCCCCGCAGCTTCCACGTGGTGTTCTGTGTCAGCGTGACGGGCCAGCACCTCCCTCAGAGCATCCGTGAGTGCCGGTGTCACCCGAGAGACACCGCTGTCACGCGGGCACCGCTGGGGTGTCACCGCGGGTGTCACCAGTGCCACCCTCCTGTTCCCCACCAGACCTGGAGGCTGAGCTGCAGCTGGACCGGCTGAAGCCCCGGGCGTCCCGGAGGGTCCTGCTGTTACAAGGACACCAATCGTCCTGGCAGGAGGAGCTGGTGGTGGCGCCGGGGACACGCCCTGTGTGCAGCAACCTCACCGCCTACCTGCGGGTACGGGCACAGGGACAGCGCGGCAGAGGGCGGGGACAATCCATGGAGGGTGGGGGACAGGAATGGGGATGTGGCATCTCCAGCCGGGATGGGGACAGGGCTGGGGACAGGGATTGGGGGTGACAGTGTCTCTCTGTCCCAGGAGGGTGGGTAACGGGGATGGGCGCAGTGGTGGGTGGGGGCCCTGGGCTGGGATGGGCACGGGCTGCCTTGCAGAGTGCTCTGCCCATGGGTGTCCCCAGGACCAGGCCGAGTTCAAGGACAAGCTGAGCCCGGTGGCCCTGAGCGTGGCCCTGACGCTGCCCAGAGAGGCCCCGCGGTTGGTGCTCTACGGGCACACCCTGGTGCAGGCACAGGTAGGGGGGACATGGCTATGGGGTGATGTCCCCATGGTGACACGGGGTGGGCTCATCCCCACAGCTGGGCCAGGACACATGTGGGTACCCCCAGCCTGGGTGTGCTCAGCTCCGGGGTCCCCAGCTTCTGCCAGTGCCCCCAACACCCCCCTGGGACATCGCCCCCGTTCCTTCCCACCACTGTTCCCAGTTTCCACTGGAACGTGCCCCCACACTGTCCCTGCCACTCCCTGGCATGTCCGTCTTGTTCTGCCCTCTGTGCTCACCCTTCAGTCCCCAGTCCCTCCCCAGGATGTTCCCTCTGTACCCAGAACTGTCCCCATTCCCAAACCCGAGAATTTTCCTCTGTTCCCTCTGCCATACCCAATCCCTCTCCAGGGTGTCCTTGTTGTCCCTGCTCCCTCCTTGGCGTGTCTCAGGATATGTCCCTTCTGCTGTCCTCATGCTTCCCTCTCCGAGATGTCACCTCCCTCCCCTCCATCCCCGGTCTCTCCTGGAATGTCCCCTCTCTACTCCGCACTGTCCCAAATCTTCCCTCTGGCAGCTCCATCAGCACAATTCCTCCCCGGGATGTCCCCACCGTGCCCCCTGCTGTCCCATATTGCCCCCCCCCACCTCACCGTGGATGGGGGGATCTTTCTCTGTCCCCTCCCTGTCCCCCTCCCAGACCCACATCATCCTGGAGGACTGTGGTGATGACAACCTCTGTGTCCCCGACCTCCACCTGGCCGCCGACACGTGAGCACCGGGGAGGGGGGGTGAGGGAGCGCTCAGTGTCCCCACGGGTGCTGAGCCCTGTCCCCATGTCCCCAGCCCCAGCCAACGCCTGCTGATCGGGGCCGAGGCCGCGCTGTCCCTGCGCGCCAACGCCACCAACGCGGGCGAAGGCGCCTTCGAGGCGGAGCTGAGGGTGCAGCTGCCCCCCGGCACCCACTACCAGGCTGCCCGCAGCACCATCCCGGTGGGTGTCGAGTGCGGGGTGACAGGGGTTGGGGGTCTCATATTCTGTTCTTGGTGGTGTCTGCGGTGGGGGGCTCATGTCCTGCCCTTGGTGGCCTCAGTCTCTTTGGGGGTGCCCAGTGCTGATGGGTGCTTGGTGATGCCCAGAGTGGGGGGCTCAAACCATGTCCTTGGTGGCTGTCACCTTCCATGGGGGTGCTCAGTGGTGATGGGTGTGAGGGGATGCCGAGCACAGGGGGCACCCAAATTGGGGCTGCCTAGGCGGGATGGGTGCCCAAGGATCCTTTTTTGGGGGGTTCATATCCTGCCCTTGAGAGGCCGGCACCCCCCACAGGGTCCCCACTGGTGATGGCTGTTCAGGGGTGTCCAGGGTGTGCGGCTCATGCAGGTCCCCAGCGTGGTCGGTTCATGGCAGAGTCCGTGACGTGTCCCCATCTCATGTCCCCACCCTGCAGGGACAGGAGAAGCTGAGCTGCAACCCCAAGAAGGAGAACGGGACCCACGTGGTGCTCTGCGAGTTGGGCAACCCCATGAAAGCAGGGACCCGGGTAAGGGGACGCGGGGTCCCTGCTGTCCCTGTCACCCATCGAGGCTGGTCACCCACCTGTCCCTCTCTGCTGTCCCCTAGATCACCGTGGACATCGAGCTGAGCGTGTCCGGGCTGGAGGACATGGGCGATGCCATCACCTTCCACCTCCAGCTGCGGAGGTGACACCCTGCTGTGCCGCTGTCCCCCACCCGCTGCTGGGACACCGGCACCTCAGCATGTCCCCAAAGTCAGTGTCCATCCCTCATCTCGCTGTGTCCCCACAGCAAGAACAGCCCCAGCCCCAGCAATGCATCCGTGACCGTGACAGTGCCCGTGGAGGCAGAGGCAGAGATGCAGCTGCGAGGGTGAGGATCTGGGGGACATGGGGATAATGGGGGGACAAGGGGGGAAACCGACACTCCTCTCCCACCAGCAACTCCCTGCCTGCCGTCACGGTACTGCCCACGAGCTGGCACTGGGTGGAGGGCAGCCAGCGGCCCGAAGACCACGGCATCAAAGTGGAGCACGTCTATGAGGTAGGACACGGCACCCGCGGGTGCTCAGGGGATGTCCCCTCTGTCCCCTCCATTCTCGGTGCTGGGCATCACCCCACCGTCCTCCCGCAGCTCCACAATAAAGGTCCCGGCACCGTCAGCGGGGTCACCCTGAGCCTCGCCGTCCCGCACCTGCTGGGCGACCGAGTCCTGCTCTACCTGCTGGAGCTGGGCACCGAGGGGGGCATGAACTGCTCCCACCACCCCGAATTCAACCCCGCCCAGGTAGGGGCTGCGGCACCGCTGCCCGCCGGCGGGCGCTGGGACATGTCAAGGCGCTGGGTGTCACCCCTGTGTCCCCTTCCAGCTGGGGATCTCCGCTCCGACGGCCGCAGCGCCCGGGAACGGCAGCCACCAGCGGGAGCGCCGGGAGGCGGAGCCGCCAGTGGGAGCCGGGCTGGGGGACTTCGTCCGTGTGGTGAGCGGGTGACCCTGGGGACCTGCAGCCCATGGTGGCACTGGGCTGGGAGTGTTCTCTGCGGTGGGGGCCCCCCAACACCCACCGTGTCCCTCAGGACTGTGACAATGCCACGTGCGTGGACATCACCTGCCACGTGCCCAGCCTGGGCAAGGACCAGCGGGCACTGGTCAGCGTCCACGCCCTGCTCTGGATGGACACCCTGCAGAAGGTACTGTCGCCTGGGACAGAGGGGACGACGTGGCATTATGGCCCCAGGGCGTCCCTGCGATGCCCCTCCTGCAGGGTGGTTCCCAGAGAGCGCCCTGGGGTTACCATGTGTGGGGTGCCCTGTTAGCTGCCAGCACCCCTGATGCCAGGTTCCCTTGTGTCCCCCGCGTGTCCCCTCATCTGTCCCTAGCGGGAGCACCTCCTGACGCAGTTCCTCATCCAGTCACAAGCGTGGTTCAACACCTCGGCCATGCCCTACCGCGTCCAGCCCCGCCTCCTGCCCACCGGCAAGGCTCAGGTAGGGCTGGCGTGGCTGTGGGGACACAGGGACAGGCCGTGGTGGCAGCGATGTCACCCACCTGTCCCTCTGCAGACTGAAACCCGCGTGGTACGCGCCAGCCTCGGGGGCGAGGTGGCTGTGCCAGTGTGGTGGGTGGTGCTGGGGGTCCTGGCCGGGCTCCTGCTCCTCACCCTCCTCATCCTCCTCATGTGGAAGGTGAGTGGGCACAGGGGGACACTGGGGACACTGGTGACATCCAGCACGGTGGTGCGGCCTCACTGGCACCACTGAGGGACCATGAAACATGGGGCACAGTGCTGGGAGTGGGGGCTGTGCGACAGGACGGGGGGACAGCAGCACGGGTGACACTGTGTGGTCCCAGGCAGGTGACACTTCGGGGTCCCCAGAGGCTGGTCCCTCAGGAGTGATGTCATGGGGTCGCTGCAGCGGTGGCACAGGGATCTCTGGGGGTCTGATAATGTGGGATCCCTGGGGCTGGTGCCGCGGGGTCCCCCGGGGCCCGACTGTCACTGTGTCCCCTTGCAGACGGGATTCTTTAAGAGGACGCGACCGCCCGCCGAGGGGGACGCGCAGGAGGAGCCCGGCCAGGCCCAGGAGCATGCCAGTGTCCAGGACTAGCGGTGTTCCCGCGCCCACCCCCACCCCGTTCCCATTCCCCAGCCCCTCCCGCAGCCCCGCTCTGCTCCCCCCGGACAATAAATCCCTGCCCTGCCCTCGGGTGGGGGCCCGAGGTGTCCCGTGGGGATGTGGTTGTGTCCCCCTGGACCTGCACCGGGGGGATCTGGCAGGCGACAGGGCACTGCAGGGGGGCAGGGAGGCTTGTGGGGACCCCCGTGTGCCCTCGTGGGGACCCCGGGAGGGCAGTGGGGGCGTTGGTGCCGGGGTCAGTCCTGGGGGCTGGTGCTGTGCTGGGGGATCCGTACTGGGGCCGGTGCCGGACCGTGGGTGGGTCACGGTACCGGGGTCAGTCCCAGGGATGGGACCGGGGGTCGGGGCAGTGCCAAGGGCCAGTCCCGAAATGCAGCTGCGGTACCGGCGGTCGACACTGAGGCTCGTGGAAGCACCGCGAGTGGGTCCTGGGATGCTGGCGCCGGTACAGGGTCAATCCCGGGATGACGGTGCCGGTACCATGTCCCCGTCCCGGGGCTCGGAGCGGAGCAGGGAATGGGTCCCGGCAGGCCTGTGCGGTACCGGGGCAGTGGAAAGCTGCCGGTGCCAGTACGGGAGTGGGTCCTGCAGTGCCCGGTCCCGGTCCTGGTCTCGAGGCGGTACCGGGGATGGGTACATCGCGTCAGGATCGGTACCGGGGCTGGTGCCGGGGCTCGAGGCAGTGTCAGAGGTGGATCCAGGGGTCGGAGCCCATGTCGGGAGTGGGTCCTGAGATGCCGCTGCCGATACCAAGGTCAGTCCCAGGATGCCGGTGACAGTACCGAGTCCTGGTCCAGGTCCCGGAGCGGTCCCGGGGCGGGGTGCCGGTGTCTGCTGCGGTACCGGCGATGGGTCCCGAGTCTCGGGGCACTGCAGGGGGCGGTGCCGGAGGTCTGGGGCGGTGCCGGGGGTTGGTCTGGGGGTCTCGGGGCGGTGCCAGGGGTGGTCCCGGTGCCGGGGCGGTGCCGCTCCGGGGGTGGGCACTGGGCGGCCGTGCCCGGCGGCTCCGGCAGGTGGAGCCCGGTCCCCGCGGCGGGCGGGCGGACGGGCCGGGCGGGCCGGGCATGGCGGGGTAACGGCGCGGAGCCACCATGCGGCCCCGCCGCCTCCTGCCGCCCGCTGCCGCCGCTGCCGGTGCTGCTGCTGCTGGCGGCCGCGGGCGGGCGGCGGGCGCGGGGCGCGGCGGAGCCGGGAGCGCACGGTGAGAGCGGCCTTTGTGTGCGGGGGCGGGGCGCCGCCGGCAACACCCCGCCGCCTTCCCCGCCCGATCTCCGCGCCCACATCCCCCGACATCCCTTGGCTCCCAACCCCTGCCCCGCATCACCCCAGCCCGACCAACGCCCCCACTCCCCCATACCCGCCCGATCCCCGCACCGACATCTCCCCGACATCCTTTGAACCCCATCACCCCCCCGCGCACCAGCGATCGATCCCAGCACCGGCCCCCCCACCCCTGCCCGACCCCGGCATCCCTTGGCTCCGTCACCCCCTCAGCAGCACCGGCCCCCTCCCGACCCCCGCCCCGACACTCCCCGGCCCCCACACCCCCATCCCCGCCCGCCCCCGCCCCGAATCCCCGCGATCCCAACACCCCCATCTCCTCCCGGCCCCCCAGCTCCGACACCCCAATCCTTGCCAACCCGCCCCTTCCGTCCATCCCCCTTGTCCATCCTCCGTCCATCCCCGGCTCTGTCTGTCCGGCCGCACCCCGTCTGTCTGTCTGTCTGTCTCCCCCTCCCCGGGCGGTTCTGGCCGCAGGCGGGCAGAGGGTGATGGGTGGGGGGCCTGGGCAGTGCCAGGGGGTGCAGCTGTTTGGGTGGGGGTCACGGACAGAGCCTGGGGGCCATGAGAGGGTGGGGGTGGTCCCAGACCTTGCGGTACAGGATAGTGGGGGGGGGGTCCCGGGCAGCGCCAGTTTGTGGGCGGGCGTCACAAACTGGGGGATGAAGGAAGTTGGGTGGGGATCGTGGACCGAGATTAGGGTGCAGGAGGGTGTGTGGGGGTCCTGAGCAGAGCTTGAGGGGGGTCTGATGGTGGGTGGAGGTCCCAGGTCAGGGGGTGCATGATGGTGGGTGGGCAGGGGGGTCCTGAGCAGCAGCCGGGGGAGCAGGATGGTGGGGGATGCATCCGGCAGGCAGGGTGGGCCTTGGCGTCCCCGTGCTTTCCTGTGACCCTCCTGCCCCCCAAACCCTCCTGGCAGAGCCCCTGTGCCAGGGTGAGCGTGCCCGGGAGTCCGAGGGGGGCTGTGGGGTGAGCGGGAGCCCGCGACCCGTCCTGTCTGTGCTGGCGTCACCCCTGCCCGCGGGGTGACAGACATGACAGGGCTCCTCACTGCCACCCCCGGGCCTGGCACCCCCTGCCCCGCCTCGTGGCACCGTGGGGTCACACTGGGAGGCACTGGGGAGCCTCGCGGTGGCCGTATCACCCTCTTGGGACCCTCTGGTGATGATGGGGGGACAGAGAGTGGGGACGGGGACGGCCATGCCTGTGTCCCCGCGCTGGGGGTGACACCGTGGCCCCCTCCCCGGCGGACACCGGGGCTGGTGCCAGCTGTCCCCCGGCAGCTGCGGGTGGCCGGCGTGTGGCCGCGGGGACATCGCTGCCCGCGGGTGCCGGCTGTCCCCGCCGTGCGGGGGGACACCCCCAGCCTCTCCATTCCTGGAACCCGCCCCCCCGCCCCTTTGCATCGCTGGTGCAGCTGCTGCGAATTTCCCCCCCCTCGCCCATTGCCACATCTGGGCCGCATCTGGGCGGGCCGGGGCGGGTGCCCGGTGGGGCGGGGGGTTCCGGGGGCCGGAGCTGCGGGGGGCGGGCGGCGGCAGCCCCGGGGCGCAAGGAGGTCGTTGCCGGGGTGACGGCGGCGGAGCCGGGACCGCTGCCAAGGGCTGCGATCATGCGCAGGATGGCGCGGGCTCGGGGGGGCGGGGGCACACGGGGCTTTAGGGTCCCCCCTCCCTCCAGCCGGGCCCTGCAGCGGGGACTTGCCGGGGGGAGCCCTCCCTCTGCTGCTGGTGGAGCCTGCTGGGGTCGGGCCCTGACCTTGGGACAGATGTGAGCGGCACCCTGGGGGTGGCCTCTGGTGGGAGTTGGGAGTGACGTGACTGGGTGCACCCACCGGGGGCACCCTGGGGCCAGGAGCCCCCTCGAGGGGCACAGGGTGGGCACAGCAGTGATGCTCACATCACCTCAGGACAGTGCCTGCTGCCTGCTGGGGAGCCCCTGTGACCCACCTGGCTGTGACCTGCTGGGGATAGTGGGCACTGGGATGGGTCCCCCCACCTGCTAGGATGGTGGCCATGACCCATCAGGATGGTCCCCACAGGCTTTCTGGGATTGCGCCTATGACCTGTCAGGGTGGGTTCCACCATCCTGTTTGGATGGTGACAGTAATCCACTGGGACGGGTCGCACCACCTGCTGGGGTGGTGACCATCACCCGCCAGAATGGTGGCTGTGGTAGTGACCATGACACCCCTGGGATGTTGCCCATGACCCCCTGAGATGGTGGCCATGAGCCACTGGCATGGTGGCCACGAAGCACTGGCATGGTGGCCACGAAGCACTGGCACGGTGGCCGTGCCTCCGGGATGGTGTGTGTGACCCCCGGGTTGTGTCCCACCACCTGCTGGGCTGGCGGCTGTGCCCGCTGGCTTAGTGGCTGTGACTCCCGAGGTGTGTCCCCCCCGCCCTGTCCCCTGTGCCGGTGCTGCTGCGGGGGTGCCGTGCCCGTGCCCACGCCGGTGTCCCCGCCGTGTCCCCGCAGAGGTGCTGCTGCGGGTGCAGGTGTTTGAGAGTGGGACGCTGGCCCCGCTGGCGCAGGCAGCCCTGGACGTGTTCGGCGCCCGCAGCGCTCTGGCAGCCGGGACCACCGACCACACGGGCACGGGGGTGCTGCCCGTGCCCTACCGCCTGGGCTCCTGGCTGCTCGTCACCGCCGCACGCCGCGGATTCGTCACCGCCTCCGTCCCCTGGCGCGTCACCAAACTGCCACGTGAGTCACCAGGACCCCCAGCCTGGGGGGGACCCCAGTGCCTTCCTGGGTGGCGCCGCTTGGAGGTCCCCAGTCCTTTACTGGGACCTCTTGAGTCTGACTGGGGGGCACAATCCCTTCCTGAGGGTCCTGAGTCTGATGGGAGCTCCTAAATTCCTAACTGGGGGGCTCTGAGCCCTGGTATGGGGTCCTTGGTCTCTTACTGGGACCCCCTTACAGGGGACCTCTAATAGGTTTCAGTGTAAGGGTATTACAGAAGGGTGTTTGGGAGGGGTCTGGCCCCTTTGGGAGAGGACAGCCGTGTCCTGGTGGCCCCCAAGTTCCCCCATCCCATCCCATCCCATCCCATCTCATCCCATCCCAGGGCAGGGGAAGTTTGGGGTGGCATCAATGGGAGGGGTCACCATGGAGGAGTGGCCCATATGGGAGCACTCAGCTGGGGAGGTGGGAATGGGGGTACAGGGACTGTGGGGTACAGGACGGGGATGGGGGTTGGGGGGATGTGGGGTACTGGGATGAACTGATACATGGACAGCGATGGAGGGTGCATGGACGGGATTGTGGAGAGGGTGCCCCCACCCTGCCCACTGCCAGCCCCCACCTGTTCCTCCTGTCCTTGTCCCCAAATGCACCTCACCCCTTGCTGTCTCCCCCTTCCCCCCCGCCTCTGCAGACCCCATCTCTCACCTGTCCCCATGAGTCCCCCCAAGCCCGGGAGGAGTGTGTGTGTATTTTTGGGGTCCAGGTGTGTGTATTTTGGGGTCCTCCATCACCTCCTCTTCCCCTTGCAGTCTACGCCTCCATCAGCCTCTACCTGCTCCCAGAGCGCCCAGCCACGCTCATCCTCTACGAGGACCTGGTCCAGATCCTCCTGGGATCCCCAGGTGAGACACGGGGATGGCAGTGGGTGACGGCACCAGCCCCCTTGGGTGCTGCCACCTGCCCTGTGCTCCCCAGCCGAGCAATGGGGCTGGAGCTGGGTGGCACCACCAGCCCCCCGGGTGCTGCCACCGCCGTGTCCCCGCAGGTGGCCGTGGGCAGCCGTGGGCGCAGTTTCCCCGGCGGGCAGCCCGGCTGCCCCGCAGCTCCACCTACAGCCAGCTCTCCGCGTCCCTCACCGCCGCCTCCGGCCCCAGCCTGGCCCGCGCCTTCCCCGCCTTCCTCGGGGTCGAGCAGGACGGCAGCGGTACGGGGACACCGGGGACTTGGGGAGTGGGGACACCACTCCATGTAGCCCTCCTTAGGGATGTCCCTGTGCTTGTCCCCGCAGCCAATGGCACCTGGCTGGAGCTGGCGCCGGTGGCGGCTGTCAGCGTCCACCTGTTCACCGGGAACGGGACCGAGGTGCCGCTGGCCGGCCCCGTCCACCTGTCCGTCCCTTTGGCCCCCGAGGCCGCAGCCCTGGTGGCCACCAGTGTGCCAGCCTGGAGGTTTGACCCCAAGAGCGGTGAGTGCGGGCTGGGGGGTGGCAGAGGGGGACACAGCTCCTGCTGGGGGGTGGTGGGGGCTGTGATGAGTTGGAGGGGTCTCAGCCCGGTGTCCCCACAGGGCTGTGGGTCCGTAACGGGACGGGGCTGATCCGAAAGGAAGGTCGGCAGCTGTACTGGACATTCGTCTCCTCCCAGCTGGGATACTGGGCAGCAGCTCTGCCCTCCCCCAGCACAGGTAAGGTGATGCCTGTGGGTGCCCTCCCAGCCTGTGTCCCTTGGCTCTGGGGACAGGCTGGCTGGGGACGGAGTGGCAGCACCTTGGGGTGCTTCCCTCTCCAAATCCCCTGTCCCAGGGCTGGGACCACTCTGGGGTGCTCCTGGTGGGGAGGGGGGTGGGGGCTCCCCCTGATCCCATTGTCCCCAGGGCTGTCTGAGGCTGGGGATACCCCCTGGGATGCTCTGGGGGGGGGTCCCTTTGCCCCTCTGTCCCAGGGGTCTCCAGGGACAGCCCCGCAGGGTACTCTTGGGGGCTCCCCCTCTGACCCTGTTGTCCCCAGGGCTGGTGGCCATGGCAGCAGGTGTGACAGACATCACCACCTACCACACCATCTTCCTCCTCACCATCCTGGGTGCCCTGGCCCTGCTCGTCCTCATCCTCCTCTGCCTCCTCATCTACTACTGCAGGTCAGCACCTGCTGCGTCCTGGCCGTGGTGGGGGGTGGGAACAGAACCTGATATTCCATGTGGGAATGGGGGTCAGCACCCACCTGTAACTCCTGGGTGCCCCATAGCTGGGGGGGGACATTTCCTGGCACCCTATAACTGGTTATGGGGAGGGAGCAGCATCCTCCTGGTACCCCTGGGTGTCCTATATCTGGCTTTGGGAAGGGGGGCACCACCCCATGGCACCCCCCGGGTGCCCCAGACCTGACTATGGGAAGAGGCATCACCCTCCTGGCACCCTTGAGTGCCCTGGGAGCCGTTTTGGAGGAGTCACTGCCCCTTGGAACCCCAAATGCCCTACAGTTGGCTATGAGCATGCCTGTGGCACCTCTGGGTGCTCTTGAGCTGGACTTGGGAGCCAGACACCAACGGCTGGCTTGAGAGGGTGGACACCACTCCCCAGCACCCCTGGGTGCCCTATAGCCCCTTCCTCTAGTTCCTTCCATCAGGCGAGGGAGGGGGGGCAGGCGGACCCCCGACCCCACGTGCCCCCGTCTCCCCGCAGGCGGCGGTGCCTGAAGCCGCGGGCGCAGCACCGCAAGCTGCCGCTGCCGGGGCCGCTGGACGCGGCGCGCCGGGACCAGGCCACCTCGGTGTCCCAGCTGGACCTCCTGTGCGGGGGCAGCCACCTGGAGACCGCCTCCTCGGGGCGACACCGACCTGCCCACCCCCAGCCTGCCCCCTCCACCCGCGAGCTGACCCCCGCCCGGCCGGACTTCTTCCAGCCGCCGGCCCCGGCCCGCTCCGCGCCGGGCCCCGCGCCCCGGCCGCCACGCTGGCCCAGCGCCGCCGCCAGCCCCGGCCCACGAGGACTACGGGCGCGCCGGCGAAGCCTTCGGCCTCCGGGCCGCCCGGTGGACGGGCTGCAGCCGCCCGACGAGCACCCCGGGGCGCCCCCGCCTTCCCCGCGGCCCCCTCGCCCTCGTTCTCCCGGTACGGGGCGCAGCCGCCCGAGCACCCCCTGCCCGAGCCCCCCCCGCGCCCGCCCTCGCTGGCCCCCCCCGGGCCCCTGCTGCTCTGCGGGCCCCTGGACCGGGGCGGGGGGCCCGAGGATGTTTACCGGGGGGTGATGCCCACGCTCCTCATCCCCGCCCGCTACATGCGCCTGGCTCCCGGCGAGCCCGAGGGTCCCCCCGAAGCCGATGGGGGACCCGGTTCGACGGCGGCGACGGCCGCGGCCCCGCCGCCCCCATCCTCCGGGCAGCCCTTCGAGGAAGGGGAAAATTGGGGCGGGGCTCGTGCCCCCCAACCGGTGAGTGGCTCGGTGGCCATCCCGGTGCTGCTGGACGGGTCGGCGGTGGCCCAGCTCAACGGGGAGCTGCAGGCGCTGGCGGGGCAGCAGCTCCTGGAACTGGGGGGGCCGCCACCCCCGAGAGCCTGGTTCGTGTCCCTGGACGGGCGCTCCTCCCAGGTTCGGCATTCCTACATCGACTTGCAGGGCAGCGAGAGGGGCCCCGGCCCCGCGCCCCCTCCCCGCCTCCCCCGGGCCGCCGGAGGCGGGGAGGAGGACGGGGGGCCCCGGCCCCCGCTGCCCGCAGCCTCCCCCGAGGACAGCTCGCTGGCCCCCTTGCTGGAAGCGGGCAGCGGGGGGCGGCGAGGGGGCGGCAGCGGGCGCAGCAGCGCCAGCGAAGCCCCCCGAGACTCCCTGACCAGCCCCGAGGAGGAGGCGCTGGCCGAGGCGGGCGATGGGGGGGACGAGGGGGGCGACCGCAAGAGCCCCTGGCAGAAGCGGGAGGAGCGGCCTCTGATGGTGTTCAATGTCAAGTGAGTGTGGGGAGGGCGGTCGCCTGGTCCAGGGGTGGGGGGCAAATCCCGGGGGGTGCTGAGATGGTGGGGACACCGCTCGTGTCCTGCCCGGCCACTGTCTCCTCCCACCACCGTCCTCTGTCATCACTGTCCCACCGCTGTGCCATCCCACTGCCATCTCATCCCACCGCTGTCATCCCCCTCCCACCCTCCCACTGCCCTATCCTGACTGCCACTGTCCCATCTTACACTGCCATGCCATCACACCATCTTGTCTCGTCACTGTCCTTTCCCACCACCGTCCCAGCACACCACCATCCTCTCCTGCCACCATCATGTCCCATCACTGTGCAACCCCACCACAATCCCATTCCACCACCATCTCATCCCACCACCACAGTTCCTTTGTCACCAGCCCTCCCACTGCTCTCACCCATTCCACCCCCTCCCAGTGTCCTGCCAGGGGAGGGGCCAGAGAGAACACACCCAGACCACCCGTGTCCCCATCTGCCTGGAACCCCCACCCTGTGCCACCAGGCTCTGTCACACGGGATCCTGCTGCCTTGTCCCCTCCGTGTCCCACCCCAACACCAACATCCACCTCCCTCTTTTAGGGGTGGGAACTGCATGCTCCATGTTTCCCCAGTCCTGAGCCATGTCCCCACTTGTGTCCCTGCAGGACAGGGGGGGCTGGCACTGCCCCCCGAGCCAGCGGTGCCTCCAAACTGCCATAGGAGCCGGGGGGCCCGTTCCCCCACCCTCATCCCCCTTTGGATTTTAACTGTGTTTCTAAACGTTTTCTACGTGGTGAGGATGAAGAGGGGTCATTGGGGCCAGGCTGGCAGAGGGGGGCCATGGGGACCCCCTCAGGTGCCAGGCTGGGCAGGGAGCTGCTGCCTGCACCTGCCTGCACGTCCTGCCTGCTCCTTAGAGGCATTAATATATTAAACACACAAAATCCCCCTGCCTCTGTGTCCTGCCTCAGTTTCCCCTAGCCAGGAGCCATGGATGGAGTTTCTCCTAGAAACCGTTTATTGGGGTGGTGGCACTCGGGGGTGGCAGGGGTGGTGGTGTCCCCAGTGACATCAGAGCAGGTCCCAGCGCTGGGGGCTGCACCCCCAGCCCGCCCTGGTGCAGCGGGACCCGCAGGGCAGCAGTGGCGGCCGTCAGAGCAGCAGGAGCCCTGCACAGAGAGGTGGAGTGAGGGGGGGTCACGCCATCCCTACCCCCACCCTGGTGTCCCCCCACTCACCTGGGCGAAGGGGCAGCACCCCCAGGAGCCCCCCCGGGCCTGGCAGCACCGCTGGCCCCTGCGGCAGGAGCCGGTGGCACCGCAGGGCACGAGCCCATCTGAGTGGGTGCCAGTGGCTCGCAGCGGGACAGGGGGTGCCCGGCGGGGGGCGGGGGGCGCCTGGCGCGGGGCTGCGGGGGTCGGCACCAGCGGGGTGGGTGCCAGCAGCTTCTCACAGCTCTCGGTGGCCACATTGCAGGTGTAGCCCCGGGGACAGCAGTGCTGGTGGTCCCCGCAGCAAACGGCCTGGGGGACATACAGCATGGGGTCAGGGGGGGACATGGATGTCTGGGAGACACAGGTACATCAGGGACCCAGGGTGTCCCCAGCAGAGCCCCAGGGACTGTGCCAAACCCTGTCCCCAGGTGCCCACAGAGCCTCCATGGAGGGGACCAGTGACAAATGTGGGTGTCCAATGTCCCTGCCCCTCCCCGACCCTGCTTGTCCTCTAAGGGTCACCCCCACAGCCATGCTCTGTCCCAACCTCTCTCCACTCCATTCCCAAATCCTCATTCCCTGGGACAACACCCCACCCCAAAGACCCCGAACCCCAGGGACTCCACACCTGTTCAAGGGGGCAGCACCCCCAAGTGCCCAGGCTCAGCTGGCAGCACGTGCTCCCATCAGGACAGCTCGTCTTTTCATCACATTTGACGTTCCCCGATGTCACCTGTCCCCCAGGGCAGCGCCGGGGTCTTGCGCACCCAGGGCTGGCGGGTGCCCCCCTCCTGCAGGCAGCTGCCCCCCTCGGGGTCGCAGGTGTAGCCCTGGGGGCAGCAGTGCACGAGGTCGGGGCAGCAGACGGCCTGGGGGGCAAAGGGGGGGGGGCTGAACACAGGGGACCCCCAGCAACACAGCTGGGGACCTCCAGGGGACAAGTTCCCTCCTGCCTGTTCCTGCCCTCCCCTGTTCCGTGTCCCCCCTAGACCCAACCTGGCTCCATCCTCACTTTGAGGGGGGCAGAAAAGGGGCCCCACTTGTGACACTTTAGCCCCTCTGTGGGATGCAGGAATGTGCCTGAGCATCCTCATGTCCCTGAGCACGCCGGTGGCCTTGTGTGCCTTCATCACCTCCTGCCACTGGAGCCCCTAACTGGTCCCAGTTAGCAGAGGGGGTCTGACTGGGGTTGAGGGGCAGCAAAGGGGCCCTGTGTCCCATACAACAGGGGTTTGGAGCCTACCCTGTCCTTCCTGGAGGACAAGGGACATCTGCCCTCATCCTTCAAGCAGCAATGGGGGATACCTGGCCTTGACCCTCCAGGGGAAAAGGAAACATTGGCCTTTGTCCCCTCAGGGGACAGGAGACCCCCTGTCCATGGGGCTGTTGAGGGGGACAGGTAGTGGCTGTGCCCTGCTGAACATTCTCATATCCCCCAGTCGGGTGCTCCACTTGGGTCCCTTGAGCCATGTCCCCTCCTCCAAGGACACCCCAGGACCCCTCGCTCCCATAGGTGCAGCCCTGGGTCCCCCACCCCACATGGCCATGCAACCCCATGGCCAGGGGCGGAGCCCCCCACACCTTCTCGAGGGGGCAGCACCCCCAGGTGCCCAGGCTCATCCGACAGCAGGTGCTCCCATCAGGACAGCTTGTCTCTTCATCACAAATGACATTCCCCGATGTCACCTGTCCCCCACGGGGCAGCGCTGGGGTCTTGCGCACCCAGGGCTGGCGGGTGCCCCCCTCCTGCAGGCAGCTGCCCCCCTCGGGGTCACAGGTGTAGCCCTGGGGGCAGCAGTGCACATGGTCGGGGCAGCAGACGGCCTGGGGGACAAAGAGGGGGCTGAACACAGGGGACTCCCCAGGTCACAGGAGGGGGACAAATGTGTCCCCTCCTGCCCACTCCTGCCATCCCCATTCCCTACCCCTGCCCCAGCAGTGAGGAATGGGAAATATGGGGACCCCCTCACCATGCTTGACCTCCCCATTCAGGGGGACTTGGGAAGGTCCCTTCACTACGTCCCGCCATTGAAGCCCCAAATTGGTCCCAGTACAGGGGTTTGACTGGTGACTCAGTGTAACCCCCATCCCTGTGGGACATCAGGAAATGGGAGCCCTCCTAGGGGACAGGGGACATCTCCCAGTCCCAGAGGGGCATGGGGGACCCCCATCATTTTCCCTCCCAAGGTGGGCAGGGGACATTAAACCTTGTCCAGGGTAAGTACAAGGAACCCCCACCCTTGTCCTTCTCAGTGGAACAAGACACAGCTGTCCTCATCCCAGCCAGGAGGGGACATCTGCTTATCCTGGGGGGCACATGGGACCACCCATACCTGCTCAAGGGGGCAGCATCCCCAGGCCCCTGAGCTGAGCCGGCAGCATGTGTTCCCATCAGGACAGCTCGTCACCTCGTCACACTTGACATCACGAGCTGGGGACAGGGGACAGTTAGGGCTTGTGTTCCCTCCCTGGGACAGGACAGGAGGTGGTTGCTCCCTGTTGCTCCCTGTGGATCTTACCTCGTGGCAGTGCTGCCAGGGGTGCAGTGGCCCCCAGGGAGGTGCAGGTGGAATGGACCAGGTCACAGGTGGTGCCCTGGGGACAGCAGTGCTGCCCATCACTGCAGCACACAGCCTGGGGGGAGACACGGCATGACAAGGACCTTGGGCATGGGGACAGGAGGGTGCACAGCATAGGGGGCATGGTACAGAGGTGCCCTGGGGACAGCAATGCTGCCCATCATTTCAGCACATGGCCTGGGGGAGAGCTATGGGGTGACAGGGACCCTGGGGACAAGGATAGGGTGTGCACAGCAAGAGGGGCATGGCACAGGGTGCCTGGGGTACAGTGCAAGGCGCCTGGTATGGGGGCATGGCACAGGGTGGGGTGTCCAGGGCCCAGTGCCTACCACAGGATGCCCAGCAAGGTGTGTCTGGTGTGGGATGACTGGGTCAGGGTGCCCAAAAGAGGGTGCCTGGAATTGGGATGTCCAGAATGGGGAGCCTGCATGGACTGTTATGGGTGAGTGGTGTGTGTTGGGGGTGTGGTGTGCCTGTTTTGGAGTGCCCAGTGAAGGGTGGTTGGCTTGAAGTGCCTGGCACAGGCTGCCTGGCAAGAGGTGTTTGGTTTGGTGTGCCTGGTGGCAGATGGCCAGAATTTGGATATCTGGCAAGGGGTGCTTGGTTTGGGGTGAGGAGTGGCCGGTTTGGGGTGTTCAGGAGGGTGGCTGGTTTGGGGTGTTCAGTGAGGGGTGGCTGGTTTGGGGTGTTCAGTGAGGAGTGGCTGGTTTGGGGTGCTCAGTGAGGGGTGCTTGGTTTGGGGTGCTCAGTGAGGGGTGCTTGGTTTGGGGTGAGGAGTGGCTGGTTTGGGGTGTTCAGGAGGGGTGGCTGGTTTGGGGTGTTCAGTGAGGAGTGGCTGGTTTGGGGTGCTCAGTGAGGGGTGCTTGGTTTGGGGTGCTCAGTGAGGGGTGGCTGGTTTGGGGTGCTGGGAACAGGAGGTTTGGCAAAGCTGCCCATCCCGCTGGCAGTGCCAGCACTCACGTTCTGCAGGGGACAGCAGCCGTACTGCGTTGGGGACAGCTGGCAGCAGGTCGCCCCATCGGGACACGCCGAGCGGCCATCGGGACACAGCACCTGGCGCAGCGCCACTGAGGGGACACATGGTGTCACCGTGTCCCCTCTGAGGGCACAGCGAGGGCACCCCGTGGGGACAGCCGTTACCTGGGGCGGGGGGCTGGCGCTTCCAGGCGGGGAAGGCTGTGCTCAGGGGGACGTCAGTGTCACCAGAGGGGGACACACAGCGCCCGCGGGTCAGGTCGCAGACGGTGGCATGGGGACAGCAGTGCACCTTGTCAGCACAGCACGAGGCCTGTGGGTGCCAGCCGTGCTCGTCACTGCAGTGGCCGTGCCAGGCCCCGCCCTCAGTGGCCCCGTGTCCCCACACCCCATACCTGGGGCATGGGGCAGCATCCCCAGGCGCCGCTGCTCGTCACACAGCATGTGGCATCATCAGGACACTCGGACTGGCCATCAGGACAGGGGACAGCACGGGGGGCTGTGGAGACAGGTGAGGCATCCCCGTGTCCATCCTGTCCCCTCGAGGCCCACCCCCGCCCCCCACCCGTGTCCCCATACCCAGGTCTGTGACACAGGACTCCCCATCAGCGCCGCAGTGGGATCCTCGGGGGCAGCAGCGGTGGCCCCCGGCACAGGGGACACTCTGGGGAGAAAGAAGGGGGTGGGAGGGCAGGGGGTCAGGGAGTGCCCCCCAAATGACAGGGAGAAGGGCAAAACTGAGGCACAGGGGAGGGGGCTCACCTCTGGCAGCTGGCAGCTGGTGGGGCAGGATGAGCTGTCCTGGCATCCCATTGCACTGCGGGCAGGCAGGGCCTGGGGGGGTACAGGGGGGGTTATCATCCCCTGCTGAGGCCCCCATGAACCCCCCAAACCCTGTGCACTCACCGGGGTGACGGGGCAAGGTCCCCCATGAGGACAGGGCAGCTGGGCCCCCACGCCGGCCACGGCCACCCATAGCAGCAGGAGGGTCCTCATGGCTCTGGGCGCACCTGCGGGACCCCCAGCCTCAGTTCCGCTTCTCACTGACTGGGCGGGCAGCTCTGCCCCCCAAATCTCACTTCTTCTTTCAGCCATGTGTTGTGAAAGTCCCAGCACCCCACTTTACCCAGCCCCCCCCACTTTACCCAGCCCCCACTTTACCCAGCTCCCTCACCCCAGGGTGCTGCGGGGCACCTCAGGGTGCGGGGGGAGACGCTGCGGTGTGTGGCACCCCAACCTCACCCCGATAACATCTCCCTGCGGCGCCGGACGGGCCCCCCCCGCCCCCCTCCCGCTCCCATCCCACTTCCACAATCACTTTCACTTCCCTTTCCCCGCTGCCGACACCTCCCGCCCGGCTCAGGGCTGTCACGTTGGGGCTGTGTGCCATGGGGGGGGCTGTGTGCCATGGGGGGGCTGTGTCCCATGGTGGGGGCAGTGTCCCATGGCGGGGCTGTGCCCCATGGGGGGCTCTGCTCCCCTCGCTGCCGGGACGGCTCGGGGAGACCCTGGTGTCACTGCACCCCCACCCCTGCCACCCCCCAGGGCACGGCTCGGCTCGGCTCTCCCCCCTTCATCCCCCAGCACCAGACCCAGCGTTCCCAGTGCTCCCAGTAGGGACTGGGATGCCTCTCAGTGGGGACGCCCATGACCTCCCAGCGTTCCCCCACGACTCCCAGCACCTCCCGGGCAATCCCAGTGCTTCCTGTGACTTTGAAAATCTCCCAGTGGAACCCAGGACTCCCAGTTCCTCCCAATGTTCCCAGCACCTCCCAGTCGTCCGTGACTCCCTGGTCCGTATCACTCCAGTACCTCCCAGTGGCCCCCGTGACTCCCAGTGCTCCCAGCACCTCCCAGTGGCTCCCAGTACCTCCCAGCTATGCCCGCGTCTCCCAGTGCTCCCAGTCCGTGCGAGTCACCCCGTGACCCCCGTTGCCTCCCAGTACCCACCAGCGCTCCCAGTTCCCTCTCCCGGTCCCTGCAGCAAGCCCCGCCCCGTCCCGCTGGCCGCAAGCCCCGCCCCCCGCCGCCCATTGGTCGCCCACCGCGCCTGCCGCGCTCCCATTGGCCAACCCGGGGTGAAGGGGCGGGCCCAGCGGCCGCCTCACCCTCGTCACGTGACGGGAGGTCACGTGACCTCACCCCCCACCCACTCCCCCCGGGGCTCCGGGCGGTGCGAGCGGGGGGCTCGGCCGGAGCCCCGGGCTGGGTTGGCCGGGGCGCCACCGGGGACACAGACCCTCCAAACCGCCCTGCTCGGGGCACACGGACCGCCCCAGACCCCCAAACCAGGGTACATGGAACCCCATCCCGGGGCACACAGACCCCCCCCCCAAATCCCCCTGCCCGGGGCACTCGGACCCCCCAGACCCTCCTGCCCGGGGCACACAGACCCCCCAAACCCTCCTGCCCGGGGGCACACGAACTCCCCAACCTGGGGCACACGAACTCTCCAACCCGGGGCACACGGACCCCCCCAGACCCCCCTGCCCGGGGCACACGGACCCCCACAAACCCCCCCTAACCCGAGGCACACGGACCCCCCCAAACCCCCCAACCTGGGGCACACAGACCCCCAAACCCCCCAACCTGGGGCACACAGACTCCCACACCCCTCTGCCCAGCGCACACGGACCCTCCAGACCCCCTGCCCGGGGCACAGACCCCGCTGCCCGGGTCACAGGGTTTCACCCCTCGATGCTGCTGAACCCTCCAGACTCCGCTCCCAGGGCAGGCACCACCCCCAGACTGCCCCCAAATCCTCCCCAACCCCCTCAAACTTCCATCAGCCCTCACAGCCCCCTCCAACCCTCCCCAATCTCCCGACCCTCCCAAAACTCCAATCTTTGTTCCCCCATTTCTCCCATCCTCCCTCCCAATGCCCACAAGTGCCCCTAAATTCTCTCCAAATCCCCTCCAACTCTGTCTCAAAGACCACTTCAACCCTTCCCAAAACTTCCATCCTCCCTCTCCAAGCCTTTCCCACCCTTGCAAGCTCCCCTAAATCCCCTCCAATGCCAATGCCCCTCCAAACCCCTCCACCTCCCCAAACCCCTCTTCCTACTGACCACCAACATTCCCTAAACTTCCAACTTCCCCTCCTACACCAACTCCCTCATTCTCCCTCATTCCCCCAACGCCCCCCAACAGGCCTAGTCCCAGTAAATTCACTCCAAAACCTGTTCCAATCACTCCACACCTCCTAAACCTTCCTTCAACCCCCCTCAACTTACACTCCTTCCAAACTCTTCCTAAACTCCAAACTTCTCCTTCCAACACCCCAAATCTCCTACAAACCCCCCAAACCACCTCCGACCTTCCCAACCCTTCCAAATCCCTTTTAGCCCATGCCAACCTCCCTCCACACTCCCTTTGCAGCACCCCAGCCTCTCCCTAGACCCCCAACTCCTTCAAATCCCCCTCCAATGCCCTGAAATCCTCTCAACCTCCCTCCAAACCCTCACCCAAGCCCCCAAAACTGTCCCTAGACCACCAACCCCAAAAAATCTGCCTCCAACCCTACAAACCACCTCCAGCCTTTTCAACCTCTCCAAACCCTCTCCACACTTCGAAGTCCCCCAAACACTCCCTAGACCCCCAACCCTCCAAATCCCCTTCCAGACCCCCAAAATCCCCTCTAAACCCTCAAAACCACCTCCAACCTTCCAAACCCTTCAAAATCCTTTAAACTCCCCTTCCAACCTTTATCCACACTCTCTTCCAAGTCCCTCAACCCTTCCCTACACACTCCAGCTCCTCCAAATTCCCCTCCAACACCCTGAAATCCTCTCTAAACCCCTCTAACCCCCTGCATACTCCCTCCCAAGCCCCCCATCCCCTCCAAATCCACCTCCAACCCCACAAAAGCCCCTCTAAACCACTCTCCACACTCCCTCCCAAGCCCCCCAGTCCCTCCCTAGACCCCCAACCTCCCCTTCAACACCCCCGTTCGGCCCCCAGACCCGTCCCCATCTCATCACATCACATCTCATCACATCACCAGCCCATGGCAAAGCTGCCCGTGCCGGGGCTGGGGGCACACGGGGCCTTTATTGGGGTCAGATGGCCGACTGCTCCTGGCGGGGGGGCTCGCTGGGGGCCGGGGGCCGCTCGGGCTCGGTGGCCAGGGCGGCCTGGCGCAGCACAGCCATGTGCTCCTCGGCGGCTGCCAGCGAGCGCTCGACCCAGTGGCGGGCGGCGGGCTGGCGACAGGCGCTGCGGGTCACCAGCACCAGGTGACTGACGGACAGCAGCAGCGCCGCGGCCCTGCGGGGACACGGGGCTGTCACCGCCCTGTTACCGCCCCGTCACCTCCCTGTCACAGCCCTGCCCCACGGTGCCTTCCTCAGCAGCAGCGTGGCCCCCACTTTGCCTGGCTGTGGTGACCAGGGACGGGACCCAGGGAATGGCCTGAGCTTGTGTCACACGGGGTTTGGCTGGAGCTCAGGGAAAGGTTCTTCCCTCCCCCAGAGGGTGCTGGCACTGCCCAGGCTCCCCAGGGAATGGTCCCAGCCCCAAGGCTGCCAGAGCTCCAGGAGAGTTTGGGCAGCACTGCCAGGGATGGACAGGCTGGGATTGCTGGGGTGTCTGTGCAGGGCCAGGAATTGGACTGGATGATCCCATCCCAGCCTGGGATATTCTGGGATTTGCTCACCCCGTCCTGCTGGGTCACCTGGGGGTGTCCCCAGAGGTGTGGTATGGGATGGGGGGTGTCCCCACCTGCAGGTATTCCCCCACCCAGAAGTGTCCCTGTCCTTCCCGCCACTGTCACCTCGCATCCAGCAGTTTGGGGTCCAGCGGGGGGTACATGGATCTCACCACGTCGTCCACCCTGTGGTGGGGACAGCGTTAACCCCAGGGGACACTGTGGTGACACCTCCAGCACACCCATCCCAGGCCTCAAGAGCCCTCTTGGAACCCTGGGACCCCCTGAGCCCCAGGGACCCCCTAAACCCCAGGACTTCTCCCAGAATCCCAAAAATTACCCCAGGGCCCTGGGACACATCCACCAGACACCCCTAAAGTCCTCAGGTTTCCCTCCAGAGTCCCCAGAGTCCCCTCCAGTGCCTCAGGGTCCCCCCCTCCAAGAGCCCTGGGACATCCCCAGAGCCCCCATGACCCCTCCAGACCTACCCTGTCCCAAATTTCTGGGGACCCTCCAGAGCCCTGGAATTTCCCCCCCCAGTCCCTGGGGACACCCCAGAGCTACAAGGCCCCACCTGAGAATCCAGGGACCCTCCAGACATCCCCTGTCACCTGGGGCTGATGCGCTTGGCCACCACGATGATGTCACCCAGGCTGGCTGGGGATTTCACGCGTGCGCCCGAGCCCATGGTCATGGCCACCAGCTTCTCTGTCAGCGTGTGACAGATCTGGGGGACAGGGGTGGGCACTCAGTGCCACCATCACCACCAGTGCCACCATCACTACCAGTGCCACCAGTACCAACAACATCACCACTGCCACCATTACCACAAGTGCTGCCCATCATTGCCACCAATGTCACTAGTGCCAGTGGTACCACTACTGCCACCATTGCCACCAGTGTCACCACTGCCACCAGTGCCATGCCCTGACTCACCTTCAGGATGGCGATGCAGTGGGACACCAGACCCCTGTGGAGAGGGAGGAGGGTGTGAATCCACCTGTGTCCCCCATGCTCCGTCCTTGTCCCCTGTGTGTCCCCCCTCTCCTGCCAGCCCACACGCCATGTCCCCCACATCTGTGGGGATATTCCCACCCCAAGACCATCTTGAAAACCATCTCCATGGCTTGGTGACCTCCAAATCTGTCCCCTGCATCCCATGATGAGGGGACTGACACTGCACAGGGGTCCCCAGCAGTGGTGGAACACAGAGGACACTCACGAGGCGTCCTCGACCCAGTCCTCGTTCTCCAGGATGGCCTCAATGTGCGGGTTGGTGATGACCACATCGTCCAGCTCCAGCTCTGAGGGCTCTGATGGTGTCTCCGTGGTCCCCATCAGGTCCACGATGGGTCTGTCAGAGACATGGGGGACATCCCACCAAGGGCCACGACCTCGGGCTGCCCCACAGCCCCAGTGGCCCTGATGCTGGTGGACGTGTCCCTGTCTTTGTCCACCTGGTGATGCAGATGTGTCCCAAATTTCTTCCCTCTGATGATGCTGGACATGTCTCCTGCATCATCCCCCTGATCACAGTGGATGTGTCCCCATCTTTGTTCCCTGGATGATGTTGGACATGTTCCCAGCTTTGTCCCTTTGATGAGGGCAGATGTGTCCCCATCTCTGTCCCCCTGATGACCGTGGACATGTTCCCCACATTGTCTCCTTGATGATGCTAGACATGTCCCCAGCACTGCCCCCAGACCCCAGGGGTCCCTCCCTGGTGGGGACAGGGATGCTGCCACCCCTGCAGGGTCACTCACTTGGTGTCATAGTGGTGGCGCAGGTCCTTGGGGTGACAGTAGCGCTGCCTGCACACCACCACCAGCGCCACGAAGGACGCCAGGAAGATGGTGGCCAGCACCCCGATGGCCACGATGACAACAGTCTCCATGGCTGGTCCCTGCCGGAGGGGCTCAGGTGTCCGGTGCCATCACAGCACGCTGGGGGTGCAGTGACAGGGAGACCAGGGGGTTGGAACCCCACAGATGTTCTTCTCTCCATCCCTGCACCCCAAAATGCCCAGCCCCCAGATGGATCCCTGTCCCCAGGGTCTTTCTAGAGGCAGTGTCACCTGGGGGATGCAGTGACTCTGGGTCTGGGGTGCAGCAGGATTTGAGGAGCTGCCCTCATCCCATCACCATGGCCATGGGGACATGGGGACAGGGGCTGGGATCAGGAGAGCAAGGCCTGGGCCATAGGGGGATGTGGGGACCCCCAGAGTGTGTCCTCCTCGGGACCCTCATCCACAACCTTGTCCCAGGCTCCCCAGAGCCTGACCCTGATAGGGACCCCCAGAGCCTTTCCCTTTGGAGCCTTGGGGACCCCAGAGACCGACCCCTATAGGGACACCCAGAATCCTGTCCCTACAGGGCCCTGGGGGCTCCCAGAGCCTGCTCCCTAAGGAGCCCCACCCCAGATCTGATTCCTGTAGGGTCATGTGGACCTCCAGAACCCTCTTTCCATGGGGATCCCCCAAATCTGATTCCCGTTGGGCCATGGGGACCCCGGAGCCACCCTGCTGCAGTAGCAGGGCCTGTGTGTCCCTGTCCCCACGGACAGCAGGACACCAGCCAGACCAGACCCAGGGGACCCCATGTCCCCACACGGACGGACTGGGATCCCTGCTGGGTTCCCACCCTGCGGGGGGACCCCGCCGTGCCCATCCCCGGGCCGGGGGCTCCATCCCTGCCCTCCCTACCTGCTCCGGCCGGGAGGCACCGCCCGGCGGGACACGGGGACACGGGGACGGTGCCACTTCCGTGCCGGGTGTGCAAACACGGCCAGCGCCGACCTTCGCCCCCTGACTCACACCCGGGCCCCCCACAAAGGGGGGGTACGGGATGGGCCCCCCGAAACCCTCCAGCCCCACTGCTACCCCCCTCCCCCCACCCTTTTTTTCTTTCTCGCCTAAATCCCATTGAATTTTAAGCCAGGTTTAGGGATTTGGCTTGAATTTCCAGCCTGGCTGCATTTGTCCCGGCAACCCCACAAGATTGGGGACAGTGAGGGGGGGACAGGGTGGCTCTCCCCGCCCCTCTCCGCCACTTTCTCACTGCGATTAAAGCCTTAAGAGGGATTTTGGCTGCCAAAGCTGCTTTCGCTGTAACCCCCTGGTGCCTGGTCCTGGAGGGCACTGCCCGGGGGTGTCCCCAGGTCCCCCAAAGTGTCCCCAGCGCCGCCCCAGCCCCAGGGGGTGTCCCTGTCCCGGCTGGGCTGGGGTCGGACCCTGCCTGGGCAGCACAAGGAAGGTGGGACCGGGCACCAAAAGGAAAAGGGGATCTGGGGGGGCACTGGGAGAGGGGGTCACTGCTGAGGGTTTGGGGGGTTCTGGGACGGGGGCTCGCTGCTGGGAGGGTCCTGTCAGGAAGTGGGAGGGGGGGCTGGTGCTGGGGGTGTCCGGAGAGTCCCTGTGAGGGTCTGGGGGAGGGGGTCCCGTGTAGCTCTGTGAGGGAGGTGCTGCTGAAGGGGTCCTGTGAGGGTCTGGCGGTGGGGGCTTTGCTGTTCAGGGGTCCGGGGGACTCTGTGAGTGTCTGGGGGTGCGGGGGGTCGCTGCTGGAGGACCCGGGGGATGTTGGTCTCGGGGGTCCTGGGAGGGGGGGGGGTCGCTGCTGGCGGTTCCCGGTCCCGCACAGCCCCGGTTCCCGGGGGGGACACGGGGCTGGTGGGGTCCGGCCTGGCCCTGGGGGTCGCTTCAGGGGTGCAGAGGGGGCGTGGGGGTCTCTGGGGGTCCCGGCACGGCTCTATGGGAGGGATCGCTCCCAGGGGTCCCCTACCCTGCCCGGGGTCCCGTGGGGGGCTGGGGGATGGCTGGGGGGGTCCCGGGGGGGGTGATCCCCTCCCAGCTCCCCCGGCGGGTCCCTGCGACCCTCCCGAGCCCCCCCAGCCCCGCCCGCACCCCGCACCTGGAGCGGCTCCGCGGCGGCCGCGAACAAGATGGAGCCGGGCGGGGGGCGCGGAGCGGGGAAGGAGCGGGGTGGGATCGCGATGGGAGCGGGGTGGGATCGGGACGGGAGCGGGAGGGAGCGGGGATCGGCCGGGCTCTGCCCCCGGCACCGCCCCCCTCCCGCTCCGCAGCGCCCCGAGGGCCCTCTGCACCTCCCAAAGTTCTAAAGTGCGTTCCCTATATCCAAAAGTGTCCCAAAATGTCCCAAAGCACTCCCACTGCACTCCTGACGAACCCCTCGTCACAAAGTACCTCCTTGTGCTCCAAAGTGTCCCCAGCGCATCACAAAGTGGCTCCGTTCTGTCCCAAAGTGTCCCTGCTGCATCCTCGAAGCATTGTCTTCTCCCCCTTGTGCCCCCAAATTTCCCCCTGCCTTCCAAACAGTCCCTTTCCTATCCCCAGCTGTGTCCCCGTTTGTCCCAAAGTGTCCCAGTTGAATCCCAAACTGTCCCCATTGTGTACCAAATCACCATCCCTGCACTCCTGTCCCTTTGTGTCCTGAAAATCCTTTTGCCCTAAAATGACCCCAAAGTGTCTCTATCTTGTCCCAAAGAGTCCCCACTGCAGCCCAGTTTGGCCCCATCACATCCCCACATACCTCCACCACACCCCAAAGTGCCCTAGCTGTGTCCCCAAGTGTTCCCTGTGTACCCCAGCCATCCCTGTGTCCCAAACTGCTGCCATGTGCTGTCCTTACCGTGTTTCAAAGCAGGGGATGTGTCCCATGTCCCCACACCTCCTCCTCCTGTCCCTGTCATGCCCTTTATTGTCCCCATTATGTCCCAAAGCACTTCAGTCATGTCCCCTGCCATCCTTTTTGCATCCCATCCAGTCCTGGTTGTGACCCAGCTCGTCACTATCATGACCCAAAGTGCCCCCACCCCAGGAGGTGGCTCTGGATGATGGGAACTCATGTCCCATGTGTGGCTGCCATCAGATCTCAGTGTCTGTGATGCCATTTGTGGTGACACAGTGTTTGGTGACACCAGCCAGGAATGGTGTCCCAGGTCACTGCTGTGTCCTGCAGTCTCAGGTCCCCTCATCCCCATGGGGTACAAAGGCCATGTGGTGTCCCCAAGGGTCACCAGGAGCCAAGGAGCAGGGAGCCCCTGCTACACCACTCATGTCCCCATGTCCCACCAGCAACACCTCACCTGTGTCTAAATGGGCTCTTTATTTGGGAACGGGCTGGGGGGCTCCAGCCATGGCCCTGCCTGGCCTCTCCCTGCCTGCCCGCCGGTGCCACTGTCCAGCAGGCACTGCCCGCCCGGACACCCCCTGCTGCCAGCTGGGAACGCCAGCCCGGCTGGGCTGGGCACTGGGCACAGAGCTGGGCACTGCAGGGCTGCACTGACCACGGGGACCCCACTGAACCCCACACAGCCCTGGGGCTCGACCCCCCAGTCCGGCCCTGGTGCGACAGGGTGGCCAAGCAGGACCCTGTGGGGTGCCCTGAGCCAGGTCACCGCGCTGCCCTTCATGGAGCCACCACCAAGGTGACACACGGCCAACTCCTTCCTGGAGACGCTGCTCCATCAAGTCCCCACTGCTGGGCTTGTCCCTGCAGGTGTCCCCAGGGTTTATCCCTCAGGGAAGATGTATCCATAGTGGTTGAGGATGTGCTCCACCACCTGGTTCTGGAACACCATGTGCATGGCCATGTTGCTCTCCTCGCTGGCCGGCCGCAGCAGCGTGGGGCCGAAGACGATGGCGACGCTCTGCACCGACATGCGGTTCTCATCCTTGTGCTCCACCACCCTGCAGGGACAGGGGACGTGTCACCACACAGCCCTGACCCCGGGGACTGTCCCCAGAGTCGTGTTCTGCCTTCCTGCACCGGGCTGGGTTTGGGGAAACAAGGGGGTGTCACCTGCAGAGGTGGCGGAAAAGGACCTTCATGGTGTCGTGGTGGGCGGGCGGCAGGGACAGCACCAGGTCCCGGATGCAGCGGCCCCGTAGGGATGGGTCTTGGATCTCTGCCAGGGAGGGAGGGCACAGTGGGGTGCTGGCTCCAGCAGTCACAGCATCCCTGTCCCCACCTCCATTCCCATCCTCATCCCATCCTAATCCCCATCCTCACCCCATCTCCATCACCACCCCCTGTTCCAATACCTGTCCCCAGTCCCATCCTTATACCCTTCTCCATCCCATCTCCATTCCATCCCAGCTCCCATTCTTGTCTCCATCCCATCCCATCCCATCCCATCCCATCCCATCCCATCCCATCCCATCCCATCCCATCCCATCCCATCCCAACCCCATCCCTGTCCCTCACTGATGGCAGCGATGAACTTGTCGAAGTGGCTGAAGGGCACAAGCGGCTCTGGGAGCTCCCTCAGGAAGAGCTTCAGTGCCCCGGTGACAACGTGGATGTCCTCCCAGCGCCCGTCATCCAGGTCCAGCTGCTCATCTGGGGGTGGGGCAGCATCTCAGGTGTATCCAGAGCCCCAGGGCTGGGTGGGGGTCCCTGGCTGCCCCGTCCCCAACCCCAGCCTTGTCCTTCTGCCCCTGAAGGGGGTTATACCCCACTGTCCCTCACTGTCATCACAGGTGACCGTACCGTGCTCCACCTTGTAGCGCAGTTTCTGGATGGTGGCCAGGTTGCCACTGACCCGGTACAGCCCATCAATGTCCAGACCTGGGCAGATGGAGATGGGGGAAAGCTCCCAGTTAAACAATCCACCCCGGGATGGGACATCAGGCACTCTTGAGGGAACTCCAGGTCCCCATGTGTCCTTGCTGTCCCCTGGAGGATGCCCACAGCCAGGTGGCACATGGTGACAGTGGCCAGTACAGCTGTGTTGGTGCCCACAGCAGCCAGCACCAAGCTTCCAAGGAAAACCCAAACATCCCATGTAGGCTGTACCCGGAGCTGTCCCCATCTCCCCCTCCTGCTGCCCCAGGCTGTCCTTGTCCCCAGGGGGGTACCTCTCCTCTCCACGGTCCGGATGCACTGCAGAACGAAGTGTGGCACTGTCGCCCGCTCCCGCTCACACAGCGCCAGCAGTGAGCAGCCAAAAACCTGGTCTAGGAACACAGCAGGGACATGAGCATGAAAAAGGGACACCAGGCTAGTGAGGGCTGGGGACAGAGAGTCTAGTTCCCATAGGAGTGTCCCACCAGGGAGACTGGAGGTGATGGGATATGCCCCAGCCCACCACCAAGATGTTGGGTCAAGGTTGGACTTGGTCACTCAGCCCGGTGTCCCAGCTCCACCCCAGCTGTCCCCACCTGCCTCCAGCCTAGAGACATCCCGAGGGATTCAGCCCCATCCCAGCACCCATCCTTGATATGCCCTATCCTGACACCCCATCCCAGCACCCACTCTAGATTTACCCTCATCCCAGCACGTATCCTTGATCCAGCCCCGTCCCAGCACCCCCCGATCCAGCTCCCCTCACACCCACCCTTGATGTAGCCCCTCTCCCGCAGGGATTGCAGCGTTGGCCGCCTCTGCAGGAACTTGCGGAGTTTGTTCCGGACTCTGTTGGTGTCACTCTCGGCACTGCCCGTCACCTGCCCGGCCGCTGGCGGGGACAGGGCACAGGTCAGCCCCGTCCCGAGGGTCCGAGGGGGCGCCCCCGGCCCGTCCCACCCCCGGGACCCGCAGGGTGGATGGGTGGTTTTGCCGGGGCTTCCGTGCCCATCCCTGGTGCTCACCTGCTCTCCTCTCCTCGCCGCCCCCCAGCTTCTCCCGGGAGCCGAACTCGGCCCGGATCTCGGCCTCCTCCTCGGCGGGGATGTCGGAGCCCTGAGGAAGGGGAGCGGTGAGCGGCCGGGGCCGGGCCGGGGCGGCGGCGGGCGGGGCCGTGCTCACCCTCCGGCCGATGCTGTCGGCGATGGCCCTGTGCCAGGCCGTGATGATCTGCTCCGAGTCGTGCTGGATGAGGAATTCCGAGCCCTCCCGCGTCCTCAGCTGCCGGAGCAACAGGCAAAGGTCAGGGAAAGGGCACGGGGCTGCCGCAACCACCCGGGTTTGGGAAGCAGGATGTGGCCGAGCCCGGCGCCAGCTCCGATGGCACCAAGCGGAGCCGTGTGCCGGGGAGCTGGAGCGGCTCCCCACTGTGCAAAGCCCCTCTGGGAGCCAGGAGTCCCTGGGTGACTTCTCTGTGCCCATCAGAACGGGACAGTGACCAGCAGTGTCCCTGTACTCCCACCCTGGCAGGTCCTCAGGGTCCCCACTTCCATCCCCTGCACCACTGCTGGGACGAACTGGGCAGGTGTGGCATTGCTCTATGGGCCACGTGTGGACCCTGGGGTGTCCCTCCTGCTGTCACCTGCTCACCTCCAGGACATTCTTCTTGCTGGACTTGTCCCTGCCGGCCCAGGTGAGGGTGGCCCCGCGCAGCTCCACTGTGTGCTCAGGGGTGGTCAGGGTGCCAGGGTGCCTCTGTGGGGACAAGGGCATGAGGGTGGCACCTGCCCAGAGGGGACAGGGACACCAGGGTCCTGCTGGAGAGTGTGGGCTGCCCTCCTCTAGAAGGGCAAGGTAGCCAGATATCCTCTATGGGACCTCTCTGTGCCCTCCTATGATCTCTGTGGGACTAGGACACGGGACTGCTGTGGTGGTGTGAAGGTCATGGCCACTAACTTGGGGCAGCCAGGTCCTAGGGCTGCCATCACTTCAAAGGACATCCCCAGCCCTCCCCAGGGATCCCAGGGAGCTGCAGCTTTGGGTTCCCTCTCAGTGACACTGCAGGAAGAGAGAGGGTGGCTGCCTCCAAGGAGGGAGATTTTGCAGGGGGAGAGCATCAGACCCACTGCTTCTCCCCCTGCTCTGGGTTTTGAGGTGCTTTGGCCATGGTCCCCCTGCCCCAAGAGCCTCTGGACCCCCAGACAGAGCCCTGAACCCCCGAGGTGAGGCCAGCACTGTCTCCCCCAGCTATGGGTCCCCCCTGCTCCCACCGTCAGTGTCACCATAGGGTGTTGCAAGACCCACAGCAACTTCTGCATCCGGCAGCAGCTGCTGGGCACTGTTGGGGGGGAACTGGACTGGGGAGGAACTGGGGCCAGCTCTGCTTCCTCCTGCTGGCTCCCACCTGCTCTGGGTGCTCCCACACTGGCACCCCTGCAGGGAGGGTGTGTGTGCAGGGGGGGTGAGCAGACATGTCCCAGTACTGGGGTCCCTGTGCAGGGCACCTGCCCTGGCCTGTGGGTCCTGGTCCCATCTTATGGGTGGTGGTCCCATCTTGTAGCTTCGACCCAATCCTGTGGATTCTTGCCCTGTACTGTGGATGCTGGTCCTATCCTGAGGATGCTGGCCCCATCCTGTGGGTGCTGGCCATGGTGCCCCTCTCCCAGGAGCCTCTGCACACCCTGGACAGAGCCCTGAACCCCCACCCCAGCGGTGAAGCCAGCACTGTGTTCCCTGTGGGTGCTGCCCCTATCCTACACATGCTGGCTGCATCCTGTGAGTCCCTGTCCCATCCCTGGGTTCTGGACCTGTCCCATGGGCTCTGGCCCTGTCCCATGGGTGCTGGCCCTGTCCCATGGGCGCTGGCCCCGTCCCATGGGTGCTGGTCCCATCCCATGGCAGCTGCCCTGCCCCAAGGCTATTTGGGCTCTTACCAAGGCACTGGCAGCTGAGTGTTTGGAGTCCTTGAAGAAAGTGAGGATTCCCCCTTCCAGCACTGTCCAGGAGGAGCTCCAGTTCTTCCTGGGGAGGAGAGCAGGGGTCACACAGTGGGATGGCACAGTCCCTACCCCCTGCTGGACACCAGTGGCAAGGAACACCGGGATGTTCTTACCGGAGCCGCTTCCCTCTGTCCACTGTCTTGGTCCGGTTAAGCACCCCGGCTTTTTCAAGGCTTTTAAACTGGAAAGTAAAGGTGGGGGTGTCAAATTTGCCCCTTGCTCTCCCTGGTGCTGGTGTGAGGGCAGGCTGGGTGCCCCCTTTCTCCTCCTTGCTGCCTGGTGCTGGTGCCACGGTGCTGTGCCAGGCGAAGCGCCCGCTGTCCTGGCTGGAGCTGCTGCTGGCCCGCTCGTGGCGGCCACCCGATGGCACCTGGGCAGGGAAGGGTCAGGTGATGCCCAAGGTGGCCCTGCCAGGAGAGGGCTGTGCTGTGCTGTGCACCCCAGAGCCCCTGCAACCCCAGCTCTGTGGGCTTGTGAGGATGTTTATCCCTGGCAGTCACCCCTGTCTGCATCTTCATCCCTGATCCTGTCCCCCTCCATTGCTGTCCTTGTTCATAACCCATCCCTGTCCCCACCCCAGTTCCCATCTCCATGTTTATCCTTTTTTCATTCCCTGTCCCTTTCCCTGTCCTCATCCCCATCCTCAACCCTGTCCCAGTCCCTGCTCCCATCCCTATCCCTTACCGTGTCAGGGGCAAAGTGCTCAGGGTAGAACGTGATTCCCTCGGGGTGACTGTGCCCATACCAGCCTGGGGGTGACCCCAGCTCCTCAGGGTGCCTTGGGGACATGCAGAGAGAGGCCCCCTGATCATATGAGCCCACAGGTGAATAGTCCTCCTCAGGATAACACTCCAGCTCATCTGGAGACAGGTCGGGATAATCCGTTTCTGGAGTGGGTGGCTGGAGAGAAGAGACAGTTCAAGATCTTGTGCCCAACCAAAAGATCTGCATCCCTGTGTTGCTTGACCAGGTGGGGGCTGCCCCGTCTCCATCATCTCCATTCCCATCTCTGTCTCCATTCTCATCTCCATCTCAATCCCTGTCTCATCTCCATTCCCATTCCTGTTTCCATCTCCATCTCAGTCCCAGTATCCATTCCCATCTCCACGTCCATCTGCACCTTCATCTTCATTCCCATCCCTGTCTCCCATCTCTAACTTCATCCCACTCTCCATCTCCATCCCATCCCATCCCTGTTTCCATCTCCATTCCCCTCCCTTTCATCCCTATATCTGTTCCCATCTCCACCTTCTCCTGTCTTCATTTCCATATTCATCTCCTTTGCATCTCCCATCCTTTCTCAGTCTTCAGCTCTGCCTCCATTTGCATCCCATCCCTGTTTCCACCTGCATTCTCATCCTTTCCTACACCCCTGTATCCATACCCATGTGCATCCTCATCCATCTTCATCTCCATTCCCATCTGTCTCCATCTCCATCTCAATCTCCATCTTCATTGCATCCCCCACACCTTTCTCAATCCCAATCTCTATCTGTGTCTCCATTTTCATCCTGTCCCTTTTTCATGTCCATTCCCACCCGTCTCTGCCCCCATCCCAAGCCCATCCCCGCGCCTCGCCGGGTGCTCACCCTCTGCTCCATGGGACTGTACCACGTCCCCCCAGGGTGAATCTCCCGGGGGCTGCCTGTGTCTCCCGCAGTGGGGGGGTCCCACGACGTCTCACCTGTCACCGAATTATAGAAAAAAGTCTGTCCGCTTCCTTCATCCACGTGCTGTTCCCACTCGGGAAGCTCCGGGCTGTGTGCGAGTGAGGAGGCGGGAGAGGCGGCGGGACTCACTCCGTCGGCCGCCTGCCCGAAGGGACAATCCCACGTGGTCTCGCCTGTCACTGGGTTATAATAAAACAAATGTCCACTGTCCGTGTCTGTGTGGGTTTCCCAGTCCGACACGGAGCCGCCAGGCTCCTCTGGGGCCGAGCTGGCAGTGCTGGCCTCTTCCCGCAGCTCCTGGAGATTGAGGTAGATGGGATCAGGTGTCTCCTCCGACTCCTTGTGCACCTGGGGGAACACGGATGTGTCACTTCAGCAGGGATGGCATTCCTGGGATGTCCCTGCTGTGGTGTCCGGGAGGCTGATGGGTGAGGTGCCGAGGAGCCAGATCCTGCCCTGGCTGCTGGGTCACCCCCTGCCCAGACCCCCAAAAGTGTGGGGCAGGAGATGCTACTGATGGGGTGTAGGAGGCCAGGAGGTGGAGAGGGGCATCCACAGCACCCAGAGTGGGGCAGGGAGCACCCACTGGCACAGGGATGAGCACATGGAAGGACATTGAGGTCCCCAGCACCTGTGTCACTGCTGCCTGTGTTACCTGCTGATGGCAGCACCCTCACAACCAGCACCACGTCACTGGCACCTGCACGACCCACGGCATGCAGCACCTGCAGCAGCACCTGCACCACTGGTACCCGTGTCACTGCATCATCAGTATCTGCATTGTCAGCACCCACATCAGCACCTGCATCACTGGGACCCATGTCACCCACATCATCAAAACCCGTGTCCCTGGTACCCACTCACGCAGCACCTGCATCACTGGTACCTGCATCACCTGCATCATCCACACCTGCATCACTGCTACCTGCATTACCCCCTGGATACAGCACCCACAGCACTGGTACCTGCATTACCTGCTCTGAGCAGCACCCACATCACTGGCACCCAAACCATGAACATCCACAACCTCTGTACTGCTATCTGCAGTCCCAACATCTCCAACCTGCTCATCCCCTGCACTCCCAGCCTCTGCTCCCACCTCTTCAGCAACAGCACCCCAAAACTCATACCCATCTCACCCACGCTTGCACCCCAGCACCCTCATCACCTGCACCCTGAGACACTTCTGGCACCCACAGCCCCAGCCTCCCGCCCAGAGCCGGATGCCAAACCAGACAGTCCTATTACCACATCCCAAAATAGCATCACCAGCACCAGCCTGGCTGATCCCCACCCGTGGAGATGCTTGGGGTAGGGGGATGAGTCCCTTGGGACCAGTAGGGTGCTGCCAGCAGGGAACCCCCTCCTGTCACCCTTTGGTCTCCCCAGTTTTACAGCCTGCGTCTCTCACTAATGGCTGTGGGGACAAAGGTCCCAACTCCAGCCCTGCCCATCACCATGAGGGAGGTGACAGTGGGTGCACTGTCCTTGGGGACACCCTGGATCAGAGTGGGACAGCAGATAGATGACACCCCTCATCCTCTCCCCATTACCCCATGACCCCCACCATGGTGAGCAGGGCCAGAAACCACCAGGGGGTCTGCCCTCCTCCTGGGGACAAGGGACATGGGGGTGGCAATGGGGGATCCCTGGCACAGAGCCCCCCCAGCACCTCTCTCTCCCCCATGGGTGCATCCCTGGGGGTTTCTCATCCCTGGGGGTGGCTGGGTGCCCCTCCCTGCTTTAGGATGGGCATTGTGGCACCTGCCCATAAACCCCCAGGGAAACCCAAAGGGGAGCCTGGGAAGGAGTGACCCCAAAACACCCCCATCCCTTGGCTGGGTGCACCCTTGGGTGCTGCCTACCTTCCCCAAGTGCAGCAGCTGCAATGCCCTGCTCCAGGCTGGCTGCGGCCCCCCCCGCGCCCGGTCACCCATGGCGATGGCACTGGGGCAGCACTGGGGGCACCAGGGTGGGGACAGCCGTGGGGACACCGGGAGGCTCCGGTAATGCCAGCGGCACCCTGCGCCGGGCCCTGCACCCACCGCGCTTCCTGCCGGGGATCGAGGGGCGGAAGAGACGCCCAGGGCGGAACTGGCTTCTCTGGGGCTGTTGTCACCCGTCACCCACAACCTGCCACTCGTCACCGCTCCGGCAAAGACCAGGCCAACCCAGCAGGAATTGCTTCGGATGATGCTGAGCAGCAATTGCACTGGGATGATCTCCCCAAATTTCGGGTGTCACACTGCGCCACCGGAGGCTGATTTGGGGCTGCTGTGTCCCCACACCACCAGGATCATCCCATCCCATGGGTGGGGGGTGCAGATGGTGGCAGCACTGACACCACCATGGTCCTGCCATGCCCAGTGCCGGATGGTTTTGGCACTGGTTGGATTTTGGAAGAGAAGGGGAATGCTCCCGTGGTGGCACTAGTGTTGGGAACTATGCTGGGTCACCCCCAGAGGAGGGTGGGTAGCTTTGACTGTGAAAAGGGCACAGCTGGGGGCACAAGGCATAAAATGGGGTGAAAATGAGGTGAAAATGGAGTGTAAAACACAGCCCCCAACACCAATACCCCATTTCCTCCAGCAACTCCCCCAGGAGGCGCAATCCCTCCAGCTCCCCCTTAAAGTGGGGGACATCCAGGATTGGGGTGCTCCAAAGTGAGGTGCTCAGGGATAAGTGAGGAGGGGACAAGGTCGTGGGACCCCCCCCCTCTGCCACCACTCTCTCACCCCGAGTACCCCAGCCCGCATTGCTGGCAGGTGAGCAGCCGGGGGGGAGCTCCACGCTTGGGTGCCCCCCTCGGGGAGGTGCAGCCCAGAGGGTGCTGGGCAGAGCCCTTGGCTACTTACTGCTGTGGGGTCAGCGTGGGTTTGGGGTGTTGGGGCGCTGGCCTGTGCCGGGGTGCACCCAGCACCCACCTCGGTCAATGGGTGCTGCGCCCAGGTGAGGCTCCCGCCCCGGCAGGGAGGAGCTGCTGCGCTTCCCTGTTAACCCCTTCCTGCCTCCTCTCATCCCGGAATGCTCTGGGAAACTCAGGAGGACACTCCACCCCCCTGGGTGACACCGAGCCCCCCGCCCCACGGACGGGGTTCTGCAGAGTGGGGGGCTGGGAGAGCCCAGGGATGCCCATGACGGTGGGGCAACCGAGGCACAGGCCAGGGGGCTGAGGGTGTGCGGGGGGGTCCCTGTGTGGGGGTCACTCACACCCCCGAAATGGGTAACTCTGGCAAACCCCTATGGTGGGGTCACCTGCAGGTTTGTCAATGGGGTCAGCTCGGTGGGGAAACGTGGGGGGGTCCCAGCAGTGGCTGCAGTGCCAGATGTCACCCTGCTCTGTGCTGGGGGTCACAGGGCCATGGCGGGGGAATACAGCCACTGAATCAGACGAGGGGCCCAGGCTCAACACTCCTACCCGCTACCCCCCTCCCAGCGCAGCTTTTGGGGACAGCAGTGGGGATGTCACCGTACCTGAGAGGCGGGGCCGGCCCCCGGCCACCTCCTGGCCACGTCCCTGTCCCTGCCGGAGGCGCAGAGGGTCTCGGAGCGGCTCTTCCCGAGCGGCCGAGCGTGTCCTGGGGGGTCCTCCCGTGCCCCCATGGCAGTGGCACTGCGTGGTGCTGGTGTCACCCGCGCCAGGTCATCCAGGGAGTGCGAAGGTCGGGGTGCGGGGTGCGGAGTCAGCCCAGGGAGGACCCGAAAAGAGCTGAGTGATGAAGGTGAGTCCCTGCGGGGCACCGAGTCCCTGCGGGGCACCGAGACCGAGTCTTTCCTGGGCACCGAGTCCCTGCGGAGCACCGAGACCGAGTCCCTCCTGGGCACCGAGTCCCTCCTGGGCACCGAGTCCCTGCGGGGCACGGGGCACCCTCCTGCCGGCTCCCCTGGCTCGGCGGCGCCGATGAACCGATACTCGTAGGCTGGCGGGGGCTGAGGGACGAGCGTGGCCGGTTCTGTCGCAGCATGTCCCGATGGAGGGGGATCAAGCGGGGCTGGGGCGGCGATGGGCGGCAGCTCCTTGACGTACTGGGCCGGGATGTAGAAGGGTCGGGCGTCCCCGCTCCTGCGGACGTGCCACCAGTGCGGGTTGGTGCGTTTGAGCAGGACATAGCGCTCGTTGGGTTTGATGGAGACCAAGGTGCCGTCCTTGGCGCGGTACTCGAAGCCGTATTCCACCAGCACCAGCGCCTCTTCCGCCGGCCCCGCCGCCTCCATGGCCTCCCCTGCGGGACACGGGGCAAGCAGAGGGTGACGGCAGCGCCCAAGCCCCACGGGCTGAGACCCCCCAGCCCAGCTCCCTCGGGGTCCCCGCTGAGCCGCAGCCCTAGCGGCCGCTCCGCGAACCGCCCGAACCTGCTGGAACAGCAGTCCTGGGGTCACCGCCACCATCCCTGCCACCCTGCCCGAGGCCCCCGAGCCGCTGAACCCCCGAAGCCCCGAGCCCCGCTCTCACCTGCGGCCGGCGCCGGGGCGGGTGCGCGCCCGCGGTGCCGCTCGTGCCCGCGCCGGGCCGGTCCCGACTCGCCCGGTTTCCGCCGCCGCCTCGACGAGAGACGGGGCCGGGCTCGGCGGCGGCTCGGGTGGGTGCCCGGCCCCCGGCTGCAGCACGGGGCGCTGGGGCGCGTTTCCTCCCCGCGGCGGGCGGGACGGGACGGCGGCGGAGGGGACCTGCTGCCGCCCGACGAGGAAACGGCTCCTCGGGAGGTTCCTGCCGCAGGAAGGGCCCAGCCCCGCGGCTCAGCCGGGATCTGCGCTGCTGCCGGATCTGGCACGGCCTCCCTGGGCAGTGGGATGGGGACCTCATTAGGGGGGCCCCATGGGAGCTGCCCTACCCTGGTTTTTGTCCCCACGCACCCCAGGGAGTTTTGCTGTGTTGGTGGGCACATCCCATGTCCTCCCAGAACATGAGTGGTGGAGAAAACAACAGTGGGAGAGGCTGACACCAGTGGGGAGTAGCCAGGAAGGAAAATGGGGAGGGGACCCCCAACCACTTGCCCAAGCAAAACTCTGGAGGATGGAGTATGGGCAAGAAGGATGGAGGGTGGGCAGGGAGGATGGAGGCCAGAGGACAAGGGATAGGCAGCATCCCCATTCCCAACCCTCTTCCTACAGACACCATGTCAGGCTCAAACTGTGATGAGGTCCCACTGCAGAGAAGCAAACTAAGAAATCGCTTCACTTGTTGTTAAATAGACTTTAATAATTCTTGCGTGGGGATGGGTTAAAGGAAAATAAAATTTCTCCCGAGGATGAGCAGCAGCAAGCAGGGAGGAGCGGGCCGGCTCTCCCCAGCTCTTCCCGGAGGCCACGGCCCTGGCTGGGCTCTCTGAGCGGGAGATGCTTGGGCACCCACGGTCCCCCTGGGGTGTGCAGGTCCCTAAAGGCACAAGTGTCACTTTGTCCCCTCCCTGCGTGGGTCCAACCACCCAGAGCAGCCCAGTTGTGCAAAACCCCCATATAAAAAAATACCAGTTTTCAGTATCCTAAAAAACTAGAGCTTTGATTAATGTCAGTTCTCCACACCCTTGATTGGAATTCTGGGATGACACCCTGAAGAGCCGCTGGGTTCCACTGAGGAGGGGACATTGGCACCAGGAGGGTGACAGGGAACAGCACCTGGTTAGTGTGAAGGGGGATAGGGGGATGGATTTTTCCAGTCCCCTTCTTTAGCCCTGGGTAGGCAGAAGGTCCCTCCGTGGGGCAGGAGCACCCAGCCCACACTGTCCCTATCCCCAGGGCAGGGCCAGGTGCAGGACAGGCTCTCAGGCAGGGAGGGGGCTCTGCTCTGTCCCTTCTGCCATCCCCATCCTGAGGGCAGTGTCAGGTCAGTGCCAGGCTACAGGCTGGGCTCTGTGCTGGGCTCTGTGCTGGGCTCTGTGCTGGCCTCCAGCCGCCGCTGGTACCGCTGCCGCCGCTCGCAGCGCGGGCACGACGGGGCCCGGGCATGGCAGTCCCGGTGGAAGACAGTTTTGCATTCACTGCACCTGGGAAAAAAGGAAAAAAACAAACCCACTGTGTTGGTAATGTCAGAGCAAAGACCAAACTTCCCCCACTGAAGCAGGGGACACTTCCCTGTCCTGGTGTGTTTTGAGCACTTGCTGAGCAGAGCTGCAGCCCCGCTCAGGAGGAGCCCTGAGCGCAGGAGCAGCAGCTGCTCGGGTGGAGCATCCACCCCAGCAGCTCCTCATCCACCCAGCAGCGCCGAGTGCAGCAGCTTGGCCGGAAGGAGCGTGGCGGGTGCTACCAATGTGTGAGAGAGATGGGAGTGAGGTTTGAGCTGAGGTTTGTGCCCTGCTCTCCCAGCACTGAGCGCAGCTTTGAAGGTGTGACAACACCCCCTGCAACAATGAACCCTGTGACACCAAACCTGAACATGGACCCTTGTGACACTGATCCCTTGAAAGCAATCTCGTGATACCGATCCCTTGAAAGCAATCTCGTGACAGCAACCCTTGACACTGTTCCCTCATCACCAACCCCTGTGACAGCATCGCTGTTGGGGACCCTCTGCTTGCCACGACTGGGGTGGGAGACGCCCACCCTGACAGCAGCACCTGCATGGGGCCGGGAGACTGTGGGGACAGTGGAGCTGCAGGGAAGGGACAGGCAGCCAAGAGGGAGCTGCCCTTGAGCAGGTGGCTTCGTGGGGGTGTTGGAGCTCCCTGATCTGCCTCAGCAGCAGCAGGAATGTGACACCCTGTGAAGGACCCCAGTTCAGGCAGGGGTTTCACTGCTCAGTCACCAGCAGAAATGTCCCTGCTATGAGGGCTGAGGTCAACTTTTGGGTTGTGATCACCAACTCATCAGTGGCAGTAAAATGTGGCTGAGCCACATGCCAGCAGGGCAGCTGGATTTACCTTCACTGTGCAAATACCTGGTGCACAATCCATGTGTGAACAGTACGAAACACCTTAATTCCCCAAAGGATGTGTGGGACAGAGGCAGAAAAACACCTGGCAGTGCCAGAAAAGGGACCACAGTATCACAGCTGGGACCAAATCCTGCTCTGGAGAGGAGCTGCAAACCTCGAGGCTCATGCATGGACAGGCAGGATTTGGGATGGAAAATACACATTTCCCCGGTGGAACACACTTCCACGTGCCAGCAGCGGTGGCAGCGGCTCCCCAGCTGTGAGGGTATTTGGGCAGCCGGGGTTCACCCGGTGTGGTTCCGAGTGAGAAGTGGCATCTCCTGCCTCCGCCTCCCCGCGAGCTGCCGGAGCAGGAGAGGGTCCTGCGCTGACGGGGTCATTGTTTGAGGCGGTGCAGACACATCCTGCAGCGAGTGCCGGCGTGACCCGGCGGCCCCGGGGCGGGCAGAGGGGCAGGAAGCCGCGTTCAGCTCCCCGAGAATGTCGGCTGAGCTGCTTTCCTACTGCACAACCTCCTCCGCCAGGGTGAGAAAGAAAGACGTCAACAAACTTCAGAGCTCGGCTGCACGGGACACGAGAGCTCCGGCCGGCCGCCAGCTCAGCCCTGCGTGCCAGCACTTCCCAGAGCCCGGCTGCTCTTTTTCTAGGGAAAATCGGACCCCTGGGGATGTTGTTGTCCTCGATAATGAGCTCAGTGCTGTCTCTGTAGCAGGGAGGGGAGGGAGCAGCGCTGCTCCTCCTCCACGGAAATACTCGCAGCCCTGGAACACACGGAGCACCCACGGATCCCGTATCCTCGGTATTTTCTGCAGGTTCTGGGTTGCTGCTCACTTTTAGGGACTGCCAGGCAAAGTGAGGCCATGCAGCTCATGGGCCTGTGAAATCTCTCTGCCAGCACTGTACTCAATGCCAAATAGGCTAAGACAGCACAAGAGGAAATGGCCTCAAGTTGCCTCAGGGGAGGTTTAGGTTGGATGTTACAGAGAATTTCTTCACTGAAAGAGTTGTCCAACTCGGGCAGAGGCTGCCCAGGGCAGTGGTGGGGTCCCCATCCCTGCAGGGATTAAAAAGCCTTGTGGATGTGGCACCTGGAGACATGAATGAGTGGTGCCCTTGGCAGTGCTGGGGGAACTGGACTCGATGATCTTACAGGACTTTTCTAACCTGAATGATTCCACGATTGTATGACATAGCCATGGAGAGTGGATCTCTCCACCTACAATGGAGCAGGCTCCTGGGCTGGAAGGGTTTGACTTCTTCAGCAAACCCTGATGGTGGTGGGGATAAGAGTTCCCCTCCAGCACCATCCCTATCCTGATTCCAACTTCTGTCCAGCACCCCGATCCACAGCTGACCCCACTACAGGACAGGTCCCTCTGCCTGTGAGGGATGGAAGCTCTGTAGGCAGGGGAAAACCCCAGTGAGAGCCAGTATCACCCCTCTCCTGCTGGGAACATCCTCAGCCTCTCCCAGCACATCCCACAGTGCTGTCCCCCATCCATCTCTGCTCCCAGAGAACCTGTGGCTGCCCCATCCCTGGAAGTGTCCAAGGCCAGGCTGGACAGGACTTGGAAGGTGTCCCTGCTCATTGCAGGGGGTAGCACTGGATGGCCTTTAAGGTCCCTCCAACCCAAACCATTTTAGCATTGTATGAAATCAGTGTCCATGTGTCCATCCTTCCTTCCGTGGCTGTAGAGGGATGTAGGACAGTCCCACTGCTGCTTCCCCTTCCCTCCTGCAGCCCCTGCCAAGAGGTCAGACTGACCCTGAATGGGAGAGGCACTGGCCAGGTGAGTAAGACAGGGACATGTAGAATCTTACTCCTCCTTCCTCCAGCCCCCTGGCTGCCCTAGCACCCAGCAAGGCCTTTGAAGGCTAACAGCAAGCTGCTGGTGGCTCTGCATCTTCAGTCTGCAAAGCCATCTCTCTTGGTGACATCTTGGCTCTGTGAGGATGGTCTGCTCCTGCCTCAAACAGCTCAGATTTTGTTTGAAGCATCTTGGAGCTGATGGGTTCCATGAGGACACGGGCATGAGGATGTGGGCACTGTGAGGATGAGTTTCACAAGGACGGGGAAACCACAAGGTTGTGGCTCCCATGAGGACATGGGCACCACGAGGATGCAACTCCCACAAGGACATGGGCACTGCAAGGGTGCGGCTCTCATGAGGAAATAGGCACTGCAATATGGTTCCCATGGTTGAGGACATGGGAACCACAAGGTCGTGGGCATCACGAGGATGCACAAGCACCTCAGAGCTATTTCCAATTCCCCACGTGCCTTGGAAGTGGGGGCAGAACTTAGGGGTTGGTTGGGGCTCCTGGAGTAAGCCAGGCTGTGCCCCTGGTGTCCTGGCTGCAGTGGGATGGGGCAGAGGTGGCTCACTCACCTGGTGGTAGTGTCAAACTCGAAGGGGAAGATGATGTCGCTGCTGTGGCAGATCTGGCAGATGAAGCCCCGCTGGGTGCACAGGTCGCAGCTGTAGACGTGGTGGGATGCGAACTGCAGCAGCGACTGCAGGAAGGTCTCGAAGACGCCGTCGGCGATCTGGGGGACACAGGGGTCAGCGCTCCTGGAGCCCGGCCCCGGTGGGCTTTGCTGTGTCACACCCATGCTTTGGGCTCCACCTGAGTGCACGACTGTCCTCCAAAACCACCCCCACCCTGGGGTGTGCCATGGGACCCCGGATTGCTGAGAGCTGCCCCCACAACCTGTCAGGATGGGGCTCCCAGCCTGGGAATCACTGAAAAACCCAACTGTTTGGAACCTGTGTGGCATCCCCACAGATAGCTGGGTGTTTTCACCTGGAAAATCCCAACTGGGCCAGGGGCTTGGATCAACCTGGTCTAGTGGGAGATGGAACTGGATGGCAGAGGGTGGGACTGGGTGGTCTTTGGGTTTTCCAACCCAAACCATTCTGTGATTTTATGACCATGCACAGCTCTCACCTGCCTCAGATCAGCCACGCTGTATTTGTGGGGACACTCCAGGAGATAATGCCTGTGATCAAGCCTGCAAAGAAGCACAGAGAGGAAGGGGGTAGATGGTCTCCACCACACCTCCAACAGCTTTGGAGCAAGGAGGAGCCTGGATGAAGCAGCCTCTTGAAGTGAATCATGGCAGAGCCCATTTTCACATCCCAAATCCTGCCACTGGAAATCATGTGAGAGCATTTCAAAGGGGGGGAAAAAAGAAAATAAATATCTCATCTATTTTGCCAGGTGTTTCCTGTCCAGCCAGAAGTTCCTCGGGCAGGAAGGTGTTTCCTGAGTCACAACTCATTGTGCTGACCCAGCCAACAGACGGATAACTCCTTAGAGCAGATGATATGGAGGGAAAAACCAGCCTGAGTCTTGGCAGCACTGCTCCCTGCTCCCATGGTGAGTGAGGAGGGGGACCAGGAGACCACCAGGACGCCAGGAGGGAATGTCACCCTGGGAGGGCCCTCACCGCTTGCTGAGCTCCTTCAGGGCGCCGCTGCGGCACATGATGAGATAATCCCCCAGCAGCTTCAGCTGCTCCCGGATGCGCAGGATCCTCCCCATCCTCTCCACGTGCTCGTAGAGGCTTTCGTTGACCAGCTTCAGATCGATCAGCGGCTGGTTTCGGATCTGTGTCAGGAACTTCAGGGCCTGCTTGCACACCTGGGGCACAGAGAGAGGGGACAGGGGGACACAGATCACAGAGCAGCCCCAGAGCTTGGAGGGGGGTTTGGAGTGGGCACTTCCAGCCCAGGGAATGCCCAGATGGACCTTCAGGAGGCAGATGCTGGAACATTTCCCTGCTCCCTGCGTGGCCCAGTCCAGGACTCACCCCTCGTTTGGTCAGATCCCAGTTGTGGATGAGGCGGGAGGGGATGACGCTCTCCTCGTCCCGGTGGCAGCTGTCGCAGTAGTAGAGGCCAGAGAAGGCGCAGAGCTTGGGCCTGGCGAAGGAGAAGCCGATCTGCCGGGAGCAGCCTGCGGGAGCAGGGGGTGAGAGAGAGGGGACTGTGCTGCCCACACCCTCTGCCCACCACTGCTGGGATGCGAACTTTTGGCAACATGGTATTGAACAATAAAGTTTTGGGAAAGGGTAGAAACCAGCCAAAGCATCTTGAGGATGTTCAGGCCTCCAGCCCTGCCCCCCCTCCCCATGGATTTAAGCCTATGATGGTGCAACAGTTGCTGCTTCACTTTTTCTCCATAAAAAGGAGGCTGAACTATCTGTGAATCCATCTTTTATCTATCAATTGTTTCAATTTTTTGTTGTTTTTTAAAGTTTCTTTTTAAGAAAAGTGAATTCTGGAAACATCCCAGTGGTTTAGGGAAGAAACTAAATCCCTCTTGCTGTCCCATCACCTCCACCAGTAGCTTTGCACTATTTTGCCTTCACTCAGGCCTTTTCTGCTGCTGTCACAGGGTACCAAAACCTCATCTGTAAGAGATGAGGTCAGGATGGATTAACCCAAAAACACCTTTATTATACCAGTGGGGAACCCTCTTGGCTTCACTACCCCATCCATTGCACTCTGGAGTAGCTGGAGCTCATCTCCCCCAAATATTAATGGAGATCACATGATGCTTTCTGAATTAATAAGGAAAACTAGCTTTTATTGCTCATTACCCTGAGATGGAAGGGAACACATTGAGTGTCAGGCTGGGAGCGGGGTGAAAGCAGGGCAGGCAGATCCCTAAAGAAAACCTACACAGAAAAACTGGGAATATATTTTTTTAGCTTGTGGTTTCCAGCTGTGGGGAGGTGGCAGATGCAGGAGAGCCTGGAAGGGAAGGCAGAGACCAAACAGACCAGAAAAAAAATATATATAAAAAAAGGAGAGAGATTAAAAGAAAAAAAAAACCCAACCTGCTGGAGGGTACAAGAAATATAATTGAAGCAGGAGAGAAATCTGAAACTTAATTAACTTAGCAAGGTAAAGAGCAAATTACAGCTCCCATGGAGGTCAGTGAAGGTGCCACCAGAACCTCCCCGTGTGCTGACAGGCGTCAGGGGAAGGGTAAATGATTGTTTTGCAAAATCAGCCTGTCACACCCAAGGCAATCCCTGCTCCTGTGCTGCCTTACTGGAAAAACTGCTCCAGATTGCACTTTCCCCACAGGCTGGGGCCTCAAAATGCCCAGGAAGAGAGTCCTGAGTTTCCTAATCCACCTAAGGTTGCTTCAGCCTCGGTTTCTCACTGTCTGTACCAAAAACATCTTAAATGGGAGCCCACTAACATCCCAGTTGGACTGGGCTAGGATCAGGACTCAGCATGGGGGGCTCACCCTGTGCCCACAGGACATCAAAGATTCCCCTGACTGGGGACATGAAGCCCCACCAAGGGGATCTTGTGCTGCTGAGATTCCTGGGAAAACAGAAGCTGCAGCTGCCCCATCCCTGGGGGTGTCCAAGACCAGCCTGGACAGAGCTTGGAGCACCCTGGGATAGTGGAAGGTGTCACTGTCCATGGCAGGGAGTGGCACTGGATAGGCTTTAGGGTCCTTGCAACCCAAACAATTCCATGGTTCTGTACCTGCACAGATGAAGCTCTGTGAGTCCAGGCCCTTCTCCATGGGGATGGCCACCAGGTACTGCAGCAAGAAGCCATTTTCCTTCACGATGTTCTTCAGGACCACCTGGGAGTGCCCATCCAAGCTGCCCCCCAGGGTCAGTGCCTCCTCGGCGCTCTCCAGGTAGGACATGAGCACCTCTCGGACCAGCTCCCGCCACGAGGCCGCCTCCTCTGCGTTCTCAGCCTGCAGCTTCAGCACAGCCTTGGAGGTGATCACCTTGAAGAAGGAGGGTCCCCCCAGGCTCGTGTCTGGAAGGATGTCCTGGATGGTCTCTATGCCATAACTGTTGCTTAAAATTTTGTCATTGTTTCTGATTTTAAAGCACTTCAGAGTTTCTAGAGACAGGGAAAAAATAAATGGGACCCAGGTTTTGTCCACGTCCATGTACAGAACAGCCTCTTTGATTGCATCCAGCTCTGCTTCTGGAGCTGGAGTCCAGTCCAAGCTGTTCCCGGGCACGTCACTGTACTGGAGAGCACTGGAATCGCCCTGGGCGGGCTGGGCTTCGCCTCCATTCTCGGAATACTCCAGAGTCTCCCAGTCCTCCTCCTCCAGCTGTGGCCGGCACTTGCGCAGCGCCTCGCGGATCCTGTCCAGCCAGTCCTCGGCCTCGTCCCGGGAAGGGGCTCGAAGGAAGAGCTTCTTCCCCAGGAAAACCAGCTCGAAGCGGCCGTCGGAGTGGGTCAGCGCCAGCGACTCGCAGCGCAGCAGGGAGTAGGTCTCCACGCAGATCCGGTCCTCGTGGTCCAGGAAGAGCCGTAGCTCCAGTGGGGACAGCTCACAGGAAAACTCCTTCCAAATCCCCATGGCTCCTCGCCGTTCCAGGCTGCCCAGCTTCAGCAGCCCACGGAAAGGGTTGGAAAGACCTGGGGCAAGAGATGGCTTGGTTGAGAGAGGAAAAGCTAGTGGGGAGAGAAAAGCCAAGAGGGGCTCAAAGCAAGCATCCAGAGGCATGGCAGGGGTGAGGGCCAGTGCTGACACATGGTGGGCTGGGGCAGGAGCTGACAGGAACTTGGTCTCCATCAGTGTCCCTCTGCATCTGGGTTTTGAGGCTGGGAACAAGTAAAGGTTCTGTAGGGTGAACAGACCTTCTCCCATTGAAGTGCTTCCCACCAGAGCTTCCCTGGGCTCAGCAATGCCTTGGGAAGCTGCTCCACTGCCTTCTGTGCTCCCAGTGCTGCCATCAGCTCACACCAGCCAATGGCTCTCTCAAGGAGCCCATCCCCACCTGGAGCAGCCCCCAGGCACGAGGGCAGCAGGAGTAGCACGTACCCATCTGCCTGCGGTGCACCACGCTGAAGCCCTTCTGCTCCCGCTCCGGGGACATTTTGGGCTTCCCAGTGTCTGAGGATGGCACTGAGAGCCTCTCCAAGTCCAGGGCACTGATGAGCCCCAGGGCTGGCTCCTCGCTGTCCCCCTCTGGCCCGAAGCCGTTGGTGTCAGCCGTGCTCCTGCTGCTCTCTCCCGGGGAAGGTCTGTAGAAATCATCCTCTGAGATCCAGTTCTTCTGGTAAAAAATGAAATATTATGAATTATTAAGCTCATCAAACATCCTGGGCCCCACACACATCCACAGCAACCCCTCCTGGGGGGCTGCTCCTGCACAGTCCAAATCCCAGGCACTGATGTGTGGATTTAATGGAAGGTGTCCCTGCTCACAGCAGGAGGTTGGGAATGAGATGAGTTTTAAGGTCCCCTCCTCCACAAACCATTCCATGACTGTCTGATTTTCTGCTGGCCATTCCCAGGTGGATGGCTCCCCTGCTCCCTCCAATCAGAGAATGATCCATGGAACTGTGTCCACAGCTGGAAAATACTGGGACTGTATTCTGGTGGGATAATAAAGTCCAAAATCAATCTGTTCCCTGCCCCTAAAAACACTGTGGAAGGAGAGCACATTCCCTGCAGTGACCACAGATCCATGGAGTTTTACTGATGGGGGTGAAATTCCAGCCCTGCCATGGAAGGGCACAAGCTGGAGTAGCAGCACCAGGAAGAACAGAGATGGGGAGAGGCACAGAGATGTCCAGGGTGAAATAGAGACCTATGGCTCACCAGAGAATGCTACAGGGGCCTAGGCTGCGCAGGGGAAAAATAAGGCAGGGAAAGCAGAAGCCTTTGTCTGCATGTACCAGGAGTGGATGAGATCCATGAGTTGAAAAAAATGTGGCTGTAACTTCTCCAGGAGCCTTTCTGGCTACAAGAATCCCAGAATCATTAAGGGAGAAAAGCCTTTCGAGTCCCACCTGTGCCCAATACTCACCCTGGGCAGCCAGACCAGGGCACTGGGTGCCAGGCATGTCCAGGCATTCCTTGGACACCTCCAGGGATGGAGACTCCACTACCTCCCTTTCAATGCCTGACCACCCTTTTGGTGAAGAAATTCCTCCTGAAAGGAGTGAGGTGCTGGGACAAGGTCTCTGAGCAAACACCAGGAGGAAAAAACAACCCAGCTCAGTGTCCTGGCACAGGGGAGAAGCATTCCTAGACCTTTCCGGAGCTGCATCCCAACAGGAATGTCCTTTCAAGTCCCCTTTGCAGCCTTACAAGAGCCTTTCATTTTGAATAACAACCGAAGTGACAGCAGAAGAGCTGTCACCACCCTGGGGGGAGGATCACGGGTGGCAGCTCCTGCATTACTCCTGGGGCAGGAATGCAGGTTGCTCCATGAGTCATGGAGAGCAGGGGGAATTTCCTGTTGACACAGTATGTTATACATAGATTAGGTCAAACTGGCTCCGGGCCATGAGGAAGCAGCGGAAAAGGGATAAGCGGGAGGGAACTGAGAGGAGCAGAGAGCAAAAGGAGAAATGGTCTGGGGGGTGTGAGGTATATCCTACCCTCACCAGCATGGGAACAATGGGAACCAGGATGGAACAGTCAGTAACAAATTAGACAGAGGACAAGGCTGTTCAAAGAATTTCCTAAAAGCAGAAGCCAGTGGATGTGGATCAGCTCCTGGTAGCAGCAGAGGAAATCCGCCGCTGCTCAACACCAGCACTCAGGAATGCCACCCCACTCTGGGAACAGATGTGCTGCAGGAGGATTTTCCCACTGGGAAACCAGCTTGTTTCCTGTCCAGTCAACCCTTTTCCCTCCTCTAATGTGGATCATAAATGAAGAAAACTCCCCATGAGAACCTCGACTCTGGGGCTGTTTTATCACTTGCACACAGCCCATGGCCAGATTTGTGTGAGAGCTCACCCCTCTCCAGATATCCGTAACAAACCCAAAACTTCCTGCTGCAGCTGCTCCTGAGAGAGATGACTGACAGGCCAGGCACAGCTACAAAGGCTTTGGTGCCTCTTTCACCAGGGAATACAGACTTTGATTCAGTTTCTCCTGAAGCAGCTGCATGGCCACAGCTCCATGGGGTGGGAATCATCACTGATAACCAAGTGGGAGCAGCATGGAAGATGGGAGTTTGGAGAAATCTATACATTGAAATGTCCAAGGCCAGCTGGACAGGGCTTGGAGCAACCTGGCCTAGGCAGAAGGTGTCCCTGCCAATGACAGCGGGTGGAACTGGATGAACTTTTTTAAGGTCCCTTCCAATCCAAACCATTCTGAGATTCCCTGATTCTAGAAGAGCAGTGCCTATTTGAGCTGTCCCCAGTTTTATTTCCCTTTACCGCTGGGTGCAAACCCAAGGAGATGGGAAGGAGGGAGCTGTAGCACCTACCGGACACGCCAGCAGGGGGGAGAGCAGGTGCTGGGCTGTGGGGCTGTGCACAGCAGGGCTCCCCTCGCTGCCACCACTCTCTGCTCTGCCCGGACCATCCTGAGGGGCCACAATTCCGGACGTGCTGCCGGCATCTCCCTCCGCACGGCCGGGGGCGTGGGCTCTCCTGTGCAAGCAGAGATGTCAGTGCCGGGGGGAGGCTCCTGCTGCGTTCCGCGGGCCGGTGCCGGGCGGGCGGGCGATGCCGTGGGAGCCCGGGGGGAGCAGCCCAGCACACTGGGGAGCAGCTGTCCCTCCGGGGCGTCCGGGCTTGGCCTGGCCTTGCTGAACTCGGACAACACCCTTGAAGTGGAAAAGAGATCGGTTTGAAGGCAGCTCAATAACCAAAACCTATGAACCCCTCCCCCCCAGCCCGCTATTGCAAATTGTAACCGTGTAAAAAGGGTTCAGTGTCACTGCTGGCCTCTGTGAGATGGCAGCGCGGGGTGGCTGGAAAATCCCAGCGATGCCAACAGAAAAATGTGGGATTTGTGCCCCACAGAGCAGCGCCAGCCCCACGGCACAGAGCAGAACCCTATGAAGGGAGCTTGAGAAGGGAGGATTTCCCTATTATTCCCATTAATGGGGTTTAATTTGGTGGATGGAGGGATAGCATTAGGTGCTCCCCACAGCCCCAGCCCCATGTGCAGCTCCTGGACGTAAATCCAGGCTTGGGGTATACGCCAAATTCCAACTGTTTTCTTTAATGAGCAATTAATTAGTGGAGCCTGGCCAGAGGACTGGCTGTTCCTGTAGTCCCACTCTGCTGCCAGCCCTAGAATTAAACCAGCCCAAGATTAAAACTCAAAGGAGCATCTCCATCACGAGTTTAATCCAATCAAGGCAGGTTCTTCCAGGATCACTGGAAGATGCAAAATCCTGGAAGCAGGGAATGATGCCGCTATGGATGGGGAATCATAGTCTGCAGCTCCAACTCTTCCTGAAAACTGGGAAGAGGCATCACCCTGAGGCTCAGCTCACTCAGAGTCACACTCCAAAGGTGACAGGCAAAATATTTACAGATTACTCAGAGCTTATATAACCCTGGAAATCTTTGTGCTGGATGCTTGGCAGGAATAAATCATAAGCATGACAAACCAACAACCTCCCTCTCTGAATGATATGCTGAAGCTGCAAATTATAACCCTTCCCTGTGAACAAACTCATTTCTTTCCCTCTGTGAAAAGCCCTGGAGCATCCCCCAGTGTATGCCAGGAAGATGTGACATTCTTAAAACCAAGGAGCAGCATTTTTCTGACGTTTCTGCCCTGGTAAAGAGGACACACACACACACTTTAGTGGTGGCCATGAGCTCATCTGGAGTGGCAGCAGGGTCTCAACAAGCCGTGTCGAGCTGTTGGTGAAAAGAACAAAAGCTCCTTCCAGAAGAGAAAAAGAGCTTGTTAAAGGCAAAGAGGGAGAAAAACTTCCTGCCTATAGAGGTAAAATAATGAGAGCCCAGAGAGTGTGAAAAATTCCTTTGGAGATGAGCTGTGGGGAGACACTCACTCCTGCAGGGACCTGTCCATGTCCTCGGCAGTGGCCGTGCCCAGGTCGGAGTCGCAGGAGAGCGGCTCCTCACCGCGCTCGGGGCTGCGGGCGCAGGGCGCCGGGGGCAGGCTGTCGGAGCCCAGGCTGGATGACAGCTGCGACGAGCTCGTGGTGTTCAGGCTCAGTGAGGATGACGTGAGCTTGATCTTGCTGCTAGCCTTGCTGATGGGCAGGACAGGGGCTTGGATCTCAATCTCATCAGACCCCGAGGACTGGGAGATGGAGCCCAGTGATGCTTTCCTGTGGGGTTCGGAGGCCGAGGATGTGAGGGGCTCCAGCAGCTCGGACATGGGACACAGACCCGACAGGGACAGCGGGGTGATGGTCCACTCGTTCAGAACTGCTGACTTGTAGGAGAGCTCGAAGGTTAAGGATGATAAACCCTGCAAGTAGCAGAGGAGAAACTCGCACTCCTCAGTGTCCAGGAGCAGAGCTGGGGTTTGGTAGTACTCGTGCAGCCGGCTGCGGTCCCGCAGCAGCAGCTTCAGGTAACACTCCATGAGGCTGTCGTTCAGTGCCAGCCGCAGCCAGGCCCGGCAGCGCCCCACATCCGTGTTGATAAACACCAGTTGTTCCAGCTCTGAGACAATATTTCTGGGAAAAGACGAGAAAGATCAGAACAGGAGTGAGCGGCTCTGTTTCTGGTCCATCACGGGGTGCAGGAGGGCCAGAGCCTTCATCAGACACTGCCCAACCTGCTCTGCTGCAGGGAGTTCAGGAGTTGGGATAAAGCCAGCAGAGGAAGATCTCTCTCCTTCATGGAAAGTGTGGCCTTCCATGGAGGGAGATGCCTCCTGAGTGGCCCAGACTAAATATGTTGGTAAGGATTCCAGGCGGCTCTGTGGTGCTGCCCCTCCTCTCTCTGATTGGAGCATCTCCCACCCATTGCTTGCACTGGGTAAGCATGCAGAGGGAAGAATTCCTGCTGTCCTTGTGTATTTTTAGGGCTTGTGCTGGCTGGATCCTCCTCGTTGACAACCACGTGTCTAAATTTTCACTTCAAATTTAAAAGCAGTCAAAACACAGCAAAAACTGTTGTGACAGCCCCAAAAAACCAACCTGGCTGGGGTTGAGCTCAAGTAATCCCAAACTCCTGAATTCAGCTGTTCTTCCCTAAAATCCAACAGCGACACCACACTCCCTGATCCCAGCTCACTGCACACACCTCAAAAACCAGAGCAAAGGTTTTGTAAGACTTCTGTTCTAATCTGTCTCTCAAGACAGAAGAAAAAACCTTCAAAGGGCACAAAAATACCCCCACAGCATGTGAAAGAGTTATTTTCATCCGCTCTTTCATAATTCAGGAGTCAGTGATGGAGCTGGATGAGGCTTTCAAAACAATTTTTGTGTGGGCTGTTATTTACCGTGTGTGAACTTGACTTAGGGAGTGCCTTAGAAAACCCCAGTAAACAGTGATCACTCAGGAGAGACCTCCTCAAAGGCTGGCTGGGACATGGGGAAATGGGGCCAACCAGTCCCACCAGAACCAGGCCAGGAGTGAGCCCAGATCCCTGTGTTGTACATAAGCAGCCACTGCTGGAGACCAGTGTGGTCCACTGAGGTTCCACTGGGCCCAGAAATCCAGCCTGGCACCCAGAAATAAGTAAATAAGAAGGGGGTGTGCCTTCAGTTTCAATCCTCAACTTTTTGGGGATGTCAGCTCACCCCCAGCACACGCTGAGCAGGGATGTGTGGGTTCAATCCCTCTTGGCACTGCAAGGGCTTCACTCTGCCGCTTCTATCTCCCAGGGTCCTGGGCAGCCACTCTAAGCCCCATAAGAAAATCCTTCCCTGCAGCTTCCCTGCAGGGGACTGAGCACATAGATGGACTGAGATACATCTATCCATTGAGCCATCCTCCTTGTTCTCTGAATCTGACAGCACCAAAAGAAGGGATAAACCTGAGTGTGTGAATACCTGTCAGCAGCAAGAGCCACTCACCGATGGGTGATGCTCTTCAGCAGGCCCCAAAAGACTGGCTGGGGAAGGGGGCCCCGACCCCCTGATTTCTTCCCTTTCCCCCCAGTCTCTGCCTTGATGTGCTTTGCCTTCAGCCCATGCACAAACACAGCTTCCAGGGCGCTGCAGAGTGTGTTGGCATTGCCATCATCGCTGGTGACCACGGTGTCTGAGCTCACGTACTGCTTCTGCAGAGCCTTGATGGCATTCACCAGTTGCTTCTTGATCAGCTGCAAGGCAGGAGGTGCACGTTTGAATTATAAAAATGAAAATATTAGGAAGGATTTAATGTAAAAGAGCTCAAAACCAGTAATGCTTATCCACAGTGAAGCACCACATGACTCCTGCCTCATCCTCACCCTTTGGAGCAGCTGAACCGGTCAAGCTGGGGACTCACACTCCTGGCATCAGGCTTATTTTGTTATAAAAATAATAATTAATGCAATTTTAGCTGGTGCTTCAGAACTGGGGGTGCCTTTAGAGTGTGTGGTGCTTCCTCTACAGACAGGAAATAGCTTAAGGGGATGGGGAAAAAGGAATAGGTTCTTTCCAGGCGCTCTCTCAGGGGAAACACGAGGATTAAGTGTGGGTGAGAAAGGAGAAACTCAGAGGAGGGAACAGATTCCCTGAGCTCGTGCAGGTCAGCCCAAGCAACATGTGACATATGACATGGGGCCTGTCAGCAGAAATCAAAGTCATCGACCTCCCTGGCTGTGCTGGGTAAACACTCTGGGACGGGCCCCAAAACAGTGGGAAGGACACTGGTGTTCTGCTGCTGCCCTTGGGCAGACTCAATGGGATCTGCAGCTGGGACATGGGAATTTTGCCTTCCAGCAGCTTTATTTCCTCTTCCACCAGTTGAAAGCAGCGAATCTGGTGAATTTAACAATTTCACACCAGTGGAGAAGATTTTTCTAAAGCAGCTGGGCGTGGATATTTCAACCAATCTTATTTTAAAGCAAGGTTGCGTTTCTCTGCAGGCACTTGGAAAACACCACAATTTCATCCTCAAATTCCAATCAAACAATCCATGTTTCAGCACCACGCAGCATTCCCAGCAAATGCTGACTTTCCCCTGAGCAAGGCTCTGCAGATTTTGACTCCAGCCTGTGTTGGCTGCATAAACCCATATTAAATTTCCAGCCTTGGATATTTTTTTCATCGCCTAAATAAGACTCTCAGCAGCTGTAGCTCAAGGACAACAGCCAAGGGAGTGTGTCCCTTCTTTGGGGTGTTGTTTTCCAGCTTTTTCAGCTGCCCCCCAGGTCTGCTGCTCCATGAAAGGAGCACTGAGGGGTGAGAAGAATAAGAGTGCAGATGATTTTATCCGTCACGTACTGATTCATCCATGGGATCAATAAAACACTTGTGTTTAACTGCTGATATTGAACTTTGCTTGTTGAATGTGTTTAGACTCCCAAAGTTGGGTGAAGAGACCTCAAACTGAGGGAGACAACACTCCATCATCCAGGTATCAAAGCTAAGCACCTTTCCTGCCCCACATGAGATCTTGCAAAGGCCAAGGTGCAATTTAACCCCTCATCTCCTTTAATCCCCCAACCCAGACAAACCATCAAGGATCCCTTTCCAATCTCAATATAAACCATCCAGCTGACAGCACCCGCTAGTCCTACCTGCCCCCAGCACTGCCTGGAGTTGTACAGGGAGCTGTCTGGGGAGCACTGGGGGATCTGACTCACCTGGATGGCTTCCTTGGGGTCCTCAAGGTGGCTGGAATGCATCTCTGCTGCTGCCACTCCCTGTGCTGCCTTCACATGTCACCTGTGGGACAAGGAGGACATGGCTGAGCACCCAGGGGCTCCACCCCACTCACCCACCAGGGGAAGGGCTCCTGGTGCCACCCAAAAGGGATGGATCCTGCCCTGAGGAATTCTGCAGGTGCTCATGGCCAGGACACTGTGGGATATGAGCTGGGAGTGACTGCATGGAAAGGTACTGTGATCCCAAGGGACAATGCCTGGGGCTGCTTCCCGGGGACCAGGAGAGTTACAGGCAAAATAGAGCACGACCAAGAGAGCAGGAGGGAGTGATGAACCCCAGTAAGGGCCCTCAAGTAGCCCCCAGGCTGGGGGAGCTGCCAGGCAGGTCTGGCCAGCAGTGCCACAGGAATGGCCAGGGCCTGCTCTCCTTGTCCCTGTGTCACCCAGAACGCCTAAGCCTGGAAAAGGCACCCAAAAGCCAAATAGGAGTGGCATTAGGTGGCCTGGACAAGGGGTGTCACCCCTCAGCAGAGCCTGGGGATAGGTGACAGCAATTCAGCTCTCTGTCACATGCCAGAGCAGTGATGCTGCTCCAAACCCAGCTGGGACAGACCCTATCAGCACAGAGGTGTCTGGGGAGAATAATGGAATGCCAAGATGGTTTGGGTTGGAAAGGACCTTAAAGCCCACCCAGTTTTATCCCCTGCCATGGACAGGGACACCTTCCACTACCCTAGGCTGCTCCAAGCCTGTCGAACCTGGCCTTGGACACTTCCAGGGATGAAGCAGCCACAGCTTCTCTGGGCACCCTGTGCCAGGGCCTCATCGGTCTCACAGGAGGAATTTCTTGCCAATATCCAATCTGAATCTCCATTTCTAGTTTAAATCCCTTCTCCCTTGTCCTGTCACTGACTGCCCATGTAAAGTCTTTCTCCACAATTTTTAAAAGCCCCTCTAAGTGCTGGGAGGCTTTTGGTTCTCCATGAGGCAGATAAACCCCAGCATCTCCCCATGCAGGGGGGTGCCAGGGCTGCTCTGCTGCTTTGGTGGGAGATAGAGAAATAAACAGTGCCCTCCTGTTAAGGAAAACCCTGCAAAAAACCTGATCCAAGCAGCCTGGGCAGGTCATCTGCCACTGCAGGGACAACAAGGGACCTTTGACTTCTGACTCTTGGCTTCCTGCCCTGTTCCTCCCTCAGAGCAATCTGTGAAACTCAGCTGTGCCTGGAGCCTCTGAGCAGAACACATGGCGTCAGAAAGACACCCATGGCACAGCTGGATCCCTCTCCAAGCACAGCTGGATCCCTCACCCCATACATCTGGATCTCTCACCCCACACAGCTGGATCCCTCTTCAAACACAGCTGGAGCCCTCACCCCACAGCTGAATCCCCCACCAGACAAAGCTGGATCCCTCTCCAAACACAGCAGGGCCTGGCATGAAAAGGGGTCTGAAAGCTGCTCCAGCACCTGCTACTGCTCACAGCTTCCTAAGGATATGTGAGGCTGGAGAAGGAATTTATTTATAGAATCCTAGAATGGTTTGGATTGGAAAGGACCTGAAGGACCAGCAAGTCCCACCCCCTACCATGGCAGGGATTCTTCCACTATACCAGGCTGCTCCAAGCCCCAGCATCCAACCTGGCCTTGGACACTTCCAGGGATCCAGGGGCAGCCATAGCTGCTCTCACCATCCTCACAGGGAAGAATTTCTTCCTAATATCCAATCTAATACTCTCCTCTGCCAGTCTGAAACCATTCCACCTTGTCCTATCAAACTATTCCCTTAAGCTGGAGGAATCACTTGCCATCCAAATGGAGGAGGAAAGCCCAGCTGTTGGCTGCAGGGTTAGATCTGCCTTGGGCAGACAACAGGCTTGGAATGCACTGATGTCTCAGATTCTATTTCCAAGCCAACACATTATCCCTAGAGCTTTCTCTGAACAGAGCTGATAGCATTAACCTGCCCCTCTCCATGGGCAGAACCATGGTTTGCTCAGCAGCTTCTACATGGCCACAGCCAGTCCCGAAGGCAGCAGTGTCCAAATCAGGAGCAGTTTAAACCCAGAGTGGCCCAAATCTGCAGTGGCCCAAATCCAGACATCACAGACCTAGAACATTCCAGAACCAGGGCATCCTGTGCAGATACCACAGCAGCTGGCCCTGTTGAGAGCAGGACAAGAACTCCTTGGGGCCAAACCCAGGACAGATGATCAGTGTTTACAGGGTTCACAGACAATTTCAGAGAAAATGAAACTGTTTTGCTGTGGCTTGTCATAAGATTTCCTCTCCCTGTGTTGCAACACAGAGATGGGGGAGCACAGAAAAGTTAACCTCTGGCTCAGGGGCTGTTGGGCGGTTGGGAGAGTGAGGGGCCCCTGAAGTGGCAGCAGTGGTTGACATGGACTGCAGGGAGCCACCCCCATCTCTGCCTTCCACCCAGGAGGTTTCAGCTCCCCAGGGCTGGGCAGCCTCTGCCCCTTTCCCCACCACCTCCTGCTATACCCTGAGGACAAGAGGAACATCCTCCCCGGAGACAATGAAGGTGGGAGACCCAAGGATGGGAGAGTCAAGGGTGGGAAATCCAAGAGTGAGAGGAGACCCAGGTGTGGGAGAAGACTCAAAGGTGAGAGACCTGAGGGTGGGAGACTTGAGGAGGGACACAGGGTGGCATTTCTCATGCCAGGGAGGAAGCATAGGTGTTCCAGCTCCAGGACCACCCTGGAGTCCTGAGCTGGTCACAGGGAAAGCAATGACAGCAGAGGTTTTTCAAAGACTTAATCTACATTTTAAAAGACGTGGACAAAGTTTTACAAAGTGAGAGTTATTCCCCCAAAACTCTCCTTTGCCAGCATCACCTCTCCCAGAGCCTGCAGGTGGCGAGAGCTGAGGAGGACAACTCGCCACCTTCACCATGGGACTCTCCACTCCCACCATGACCAGTCCAACCAGTTTGTTCCAGCGCCACGAATCCACACAGCACCACTTCTGTGGGACAGCATTTTCCTGAATAACGAGTGCAAGGAAGCAGCTCTGAGGAGGATTTCACTAAAAAAAATCTTAGGTGAAACACTGGGAAATAGGAACAGCAGCCCTGGCACTGGGTCTAGAAAGACCTAGAGGGCTCTGGAGCACTTCCAGGCAGATCCTGGAAAGCCACAGCTGCTCCTTGTGATCTTGGAAGATAAGAGATGGGATGGATGTGCTGAGACAGAGACAAGCACAGCTACAGCAGAGAAAACCCACCAGGTTTCCCAGCAGCCACCACCCCAGAGGCTCCCCGGGTGAAACAGGGAAAGGCAAACAGGTGAGGAACAACCCCTGGCAGCCAGTCTGACCTACCCAGGAGAAGAGTCATGGTGCGAGGGCAGAGCTGCTGATTTCCCAAACTGCTGCAAACCAGCCAGATTCTTTGGGAACAGCTGGAATCAAGGCTCATGCCAGCAGAGCAGAGCCCCTGTCCCAGAGCCTGGCTCTTCAGTCTCCCAAGAAGCGACACTCTGTGAGTTATAAATAAACAGCAGGTCACTGCCTGTGCTCTGGGATGGAAAACAACAGCCCACGACGGCAGCGTGAGTGGTGACTCAAGGCCTGGACACAGAGCCAGTCATTTTCCAAGCACGAGTGCTGTGCCAGTCACCCTCTGCCCTGGGGATATGGGGGCTCTGGTGGCACAGTAGGTCCAAGGGCCCTCTCTTCCCACACAACTCCTGCCTTCCACCCAGAACCAAGTGCAAGCTGGGCCCAGAGACAGCCCAGGAGCAGGAAATCCAGTGGTATGGAATGGGGATTGGGATTGGCTGGTTGGAGGACAAAACACCTCGGAACAGCTCAGTGAGGGTTAGGACAGGACAGAGCCCCAGCAGGACCCTCATAGTCCAACTTTGGCTCCTTCCTTGTGCCCAGCCTGAGGTAGCAGTGCTGTGATTCCCACGGCAGGAACACAGGCATGGAGTGAGGAATGGGACCATCACTCCACCCTTGCCCCTATTTGTCACAGCTGACAAACCTGGTGGTGGCTGGAGAAGTGTCACTGTACAAGTCTAGCTTCTGCCCTGAGGGGGCCCAGGAGCAGCCAGGGCAGGAAGAACAGCCACTGAGCTCCCAGCCTCAGTAGTGAGACTGTGCTTCCCAACACTCCAAAATTTCCTTCAGCCTATTACCTGCTCCTGCACCAGGCTACAATTTGCCGGAGCCACAGGGAGAGCTGGGGTTGATTTTCTGTGGTGCTGCAGCCGCTGGAGCCACCATGTATGGGCCAAGCAGGTTGTGAAAGCCCCAGCGTGTTGAGGCAAGATGTTCCCAGGTTTCTATTCCCAGTTTTTGTGTTGCTTTGGATTCCCAGCGCTGGAGTTTCCCTGTGGATGTCCCCGGTGCCATCCGGCTGGGTGGGCAGCTCGCATCCCTCAGCAGGGGGACAGCCGTCACTGTGAGGAAGGCAGGAAGTGAGGAAAGCGCTTTTTAATCTCTGCATTTTACACAATAATTACCCAGGGCTTGTTTGCAACTGCTCATTTTATATGAGAAAATGCGATTTATTGAGAATGCAACACCTGATAAATCAGGGAAAGCTGTAAAGATCCCACAGGTGCGGGTGAGAAGAACAGGCCCAGAGATTTGGGGTGTCAGTGCCAGTCCATTGAGGACCAGACACCAACCCCCAGTGGGGCCCCTTGGAAATGCACATCTGACCTGCTGTCCCCCCCATGGGGACATGGAAGAGGAGGAATGAGAGGCCAAGGCTGCTGGCTGGGCAGTGCAGCCTGTGCCAGGAGCTGGGGGGTGGGTGGCTGTGGGGGGATCAGGGCCTGCCCGGCCATGGGGAGCCTGGGGAGCAGCGCTCACTTGCAACACCCTGCACCCCATGCCAGACCCCACGGCCCGCACCCTGACTGACCACAGCACCCGCACCCCGGCTGACCCCAGCACCCGCACCCCGGCTGACCCCAGCACCCGCACCCCGGCTGACCACAGCACCCACACCCCGACTGACCACAGCACCCGCACCCTGACTGACCAAGCACCCCGCACCCCGGCTGACCCCAGCACCCGCACCCCGGCTGACCACAGCACCCCGCACCCCATGGGCGCCCGTCACCCTGCAACCCCGGCCACCCCAACCCCGCACCTCCTGCCAGCTCCGCATCCCCCGGCCACCCCCACTCCGCACCTGCTGTTAGCCTTGCACCCCCTGCACCCCCTCAGCCGACACCCCCTATCAGGCCCGGCCCCCCCCGCTCACCGGCTCCGCGGCTCCGGCCGGGAAACCCGGAAGTGCCCTGAGCACGCACGCCACGCCCCTCTGACGTCATCAACGGAGGGGCGAGACCGATGGCGCCCGGCCACGCCCCGCGCACACGGCGCGGAGGCGCGCGGTGTGCCCTTGCCATGCACGGACACAACTGGACTTTGGGCTGTCCTAAGCATGGCACCCACCAGCTGCATTCTCCCCAGCAGAGAGGGGTCATGCAGTCAGTGCTCCAGATCTTGGGGCGCTGGATGCAGGGCAGGGCCCAGGCTGGAACACCTTGTCTCTGGGGAACAGCATTTCCTTAGGTTCTTTCATCTGGAATAACAGCAAAGAAACAACATGCAAGGAAATAAGGGCAAGGAAATAACTGTGAAGGAAATTCAAGGAAATACTAAAGGAAAGAGTAGTGAGGAAAAAGCAAGAATATTGCCTCCAAGGAAGCGTTATGCAAGGAAATAAAAGCAAGTAAATGACAAGGAAACAACAGCTAAAGAACTGTGATCCAAGGAAATATCCTGGAATAGAGCCACCAAATCAGCAGCATCCAAGGAAAGCATCAGCAGTTCCTACATCAGAACAAAAGCTGAAGAGGAAGTGCAGCCATTGCCTGTACTAAAAGTATCTGCCAGGCTCTTGATTCCCAGGAAAATTAATTGCTGGCTTAACTTTGTACCTGGCAGGGTACTGGGATGTGGAGAAACAGATTTTCCTACACCATTCAGCTTGCTGGGAAGACACTGGGCTTGAATTAAGTGGCTGTAAATGGGCAGAGCCTGGAAAGCACAGTGGATGGGGAGGATTTGGAGAGCTGAGGAAAAGCAGGAAGCACATGGTACCTGACATCACCTGCTCTACATCCTCTGCCTTGTACTTCTTCCTCTCCATCACAGATTTTCAAAGAACCCCAGAACACTTTGCTCATGTCCCAGGGGTTCCCAGGACCACCAAGACCTCCCTCTCTGCCACCACTCAGTCCAGCTTCCAAGGATGCACAGGGGCATCAGGAATGAAAACCATGCAACCATCAGCCTGGGAGTCAGGCAGGTGTGAGGAAAGGCAAAGGGAAGGAGGAGCAGGTGGAAACCTCAGGGGTGCAGAGGGGACAGTGCTGCTTGTGCCGCTCCAAGCCAGCACCACGAGGACACCAGTGCCATGGCCCCTGCAGGAGGACACTGGTCATTCCCCTTCCCACCAAGCCTCCAGAGCTCTTGTGCTTGCAGGAGACGTTTGGAACACAAAAGTCTTGAGCCTGGAAAGCTACAGGGGCCTTGGGAGGTTTTAGAAGCACCACTGCAAAGCCTCTTACTTTGATCTCCAAAGAGATATCCAGGAAGGCCTCGGAGTGGGAAAACACAACAGGGATGCTGGAGCCAGGCAGTGCCACTGGGGCTGGCAGGAATAACACGTGTGTGAGGTATGGCCAGATAGATGCTCTGCTCAGCCCAGTGGCAGAGTTGAAGAGGAAAGTGGAAAGATAATGAGTGTCAGGGAGTGTGAGAGGGATGATGCAGCCACTCTGAAGAAGCCATTGGACAAATGTCCCAGACAGACACAGCCCAAGGATCCCCAAGGCTGTTGCCAGCAGGCAGAAGGAGGGGGCCCAAGAGACAGGGGGAATGCAAACAGGTCCCTGCTCAAGGCAGCAGGGGAGTCCCCTCCTGGCCCATCTCACCTTCCCGGCTCCCTCTACACAACACAGTGAAGGCTCTGATCTCTGGAGCTCTGGGGCTGGGACAATGACCATGTGGACAAAGGTCCATCCAGGCTGGAGGGGCTGCCCAGGGTGAGTTAGTCCAGCCACGCTGGCTGAGAGGCTCCCTGGGGACACTGTCCTGAGGGGCACAGGAATCCAGGCTGGCAGGACATTCTGCAAGGAGAAATCCTTGAAGGCGCAGGCAGGAACAGGCCATGCTTGTGTGCCCAAAGACGATCTGGTGAGGAAGCAGAGTGCCTGAGCAGGAAGCTTTGGCTGGGACTCAGGGAAGACACGGATTTTGGAGCTTTGGAAGAAGGGCAGCACCGCAGGAGGACGACAAGGATGTTCTTGGGGCATTCAGGGAGAAAGGTGGAAAGGCAAAGGCTCAGCTGGAACTGAATTTGGCCAACACCATAAGGGAGAAGAGAAACTGCTTTTACAAATACATCAGCAACACCAGGAGAAACAAGGACAATATCTATTTTTATTGAATACAGGGAGAAACATTGCCACAAGGGATGGGGAAAACCCTGAGGTACTGATGCCTCCTCTGGGTGTGCCAAGCTCATGGTTGCCTGCAGCACCCTTTGGCCTTCCCTCAGCAGTGACAGAAAGAAAATTACAGCCAAGAAAAAGCATCCAAGGAAAGAACAACAGCCAATGAAACAGCATCCAACAAGAGCTTAAGCTCTTGAGCTTATAAGAGCTTATAAGTTCCTATACTAAAATGAGAGGTGAAGAATTCTTGGCATTCCTTGATCTTCTTGGAAGTCTTCCACCCGAGTTCTTCCCACTATGCTTCCTCCTAGGATTCTAATCTCTGGGCTTCATAGACATCCCTGATGCGTTGAATCCATGGCAATTCAGACTTGCTGAACAGGGGAAAGCACTGGAAAGCCCCATAAACAGCATCAGAACAGGGGCAACACTGGGAGGGGCTCCCTGCCCTGTCCCATTCTACATCCTGTGCCTCCTTGTTATCCTTCCTCTCTCTCTGCGGCAGTTTTACACAGAACCTGATAAAAAGAGAAAGGGAGAATAGAGATAAAAAGAGAAGGCAGCTGGTGATGGAGGCTGTGGGCACCAGTGCCTGTGCACTGCTCTGTCTGGGAAGCAGCCGCTGCAGGAGTCAGGAAGTTGCATTTCCAGGGCTGCAAACCAATGGAGTGTGCAAGGTCAGTGGGGAGACAAAAGCTTCTGGGCACCACATCCCCAGAGGTGCCTGCTCCCCGTCCGTAAGCAGGGAGGTTTGGCCAGGGAGGGCTGCAGCAGGTGCCAGCACCTCTCCCTACTCGGGGCGTGTATCAGCAGAGCCCAAGGAAGATGGGGAGCCCCAGCAGGGATGGCAATGGCTGCAGCAGCTGGGAATGAGCCCTGCATGCAAAAGGAAACTGGAGAGAATGGGAGTGAGTACATCACCAGTCACTGCGGGGATGGAGTAGGGAAAAATAGCTCAGAGCCATCAGCAGCCGAGACTGTTCTGGGAACACAGAGGTATTGCTTGTGCTCACAGAAATTTGGGACCGCACTGGAGCCCAGGACATCCATCCCAGTGCTGCTGTGGGAAGGGCTGGTTGGGCTGGGAGCTCCTGCCTCAGGAGCTCAGGACCCCCTTTCCCAGGACTCCCCAAACGTGATGTGTTTGAAACACAGCCAGGGCAGTCCTGGGCAGCGGCACCTGCGCGGCTCCAGGAGGGGTTTCTGTGCACAGCAAAGACTCTTGGTGGCACAGCAGTGGCATGGGCAGGCAGCAGTTACCTTTTCAGGCACGAGATCTTGGTGTAGCAGGGGTTGGAATCACTTTGTGCGATATACGGCATATCTGGGGATGGAAAATGGGAGATTTGTAACATCAGTTTTCCTGTAATATTCTGCCAAACAGGAGAGGGCAAAAGCTCTCATTGCTGTGTGGCTGAAGGCAGGAAAGCAAAGCAAAGCTGGCAAGAGTGGGGACAGAAGGCAGGACCAGATTCCCCCAGGCACGCTGAACCCTGCTGAGCCGGGTTCTGAGGAAGCTGCCACAAGCTTCAGGCTTGGAGAAACATCTCCTGTGGTACCCAGCACATGCAGGGGCATCTGCAGTGGCACCTGGGGCTCATCACCTGGGCCCTCCAGCTACAGGACAGGCAGATTTGTGTCAAACAAGATACTGGCTTACATGGAAGAAGACTTTCAGCATCACACCAAGGATAACGAAGAGGGATAATAAAAGCACAAACTTAACAATTTTCTCTGACTCCTGTGCATTCTGTTCAGAGAAAAGGAAAGAAGATAATGGTGGTAAGAGGATTACTGCTTCCATTTTCCTTTGCCAAGAAGGACACAGGCTGCAGTGCCCAGCAACTCTCCTACCTTCTCTGCAAGTGTATTGTCCTCCCCCAAGGTCACATATCTGGAGATATTCTCTTGCAGACAACACTGGTGAGAGGATCCCTGGTTCTCCTTCCTCTCACTGAGCACCTTTAAAAGCAGCCTGGTCTTCGAGACCATCTTGGCACAGGCCAGCTTCCGCTGGGGCAGGCTGCAGTCCATCCTCAGGGCTCGCTCCATGGGGGCCATGAACCTCTGCAGGCCTTTGTCTGGCTCCAGAAACTGCTGGTGATGACTGACCATGATTTTCAAGAGTTCTGGAACCAGCACAAGGTCTGGACTTTGGGGGCTCCAAGGCTTGTTGAGGAACATGGAATCTTCCTCCTCTCTGGTGTCAGGGATGATCAGGGGGTGCCAGCCTAGAGAGGAATGCTCCCCTTCAGCCGTGGCCTCTCCCCTGCTGCTCGCAGCGGGGCGGCTCTGAACCAACGGGTCAGAGAGGAAATCCAGGTTCCTGTTAAGACGCTGCTCGGCTTTGATGGGGGTGGCTCTGGGCTGTCCCTCTGCTTTCACAGGGCTCAACACCTCATAGAAAAGGTGATTATGTCCAACCCAAAGCTGGCTGTCCCCCTTCTGTGGCTTTTTACGAGTACTGTCATAGTTTTGCCTAGCAGCTTGATCTTTCATCTCATCTCGGAGGTATCTAACGGCAGACTTGTCATGAGTGGGGTTTAACCCACCAGCGACTTCCCACGGGTTCAATGCTTGCCAGTTTAAACGTGAGTCCTGCTGCTTGTGCTCCCAGCTTGAGGGTGTCTTTTCCACCACATTCTTCAGCCTGGCAGGCTGGGGATGGTGTGGGACAAGGCTTTTCACAGTCTTAATGCTTTCAGCCTTGTGCAGCTTCTTCTTGAGTAGCTTCTTCTTGAGCTTGGCCCTCAGGTCATCAACACTTGTTTTGCCTTTGTGTCCCAAGAGATACTGGGGGGGATGTGAACTGGTTCTGGAATTGGCCAGGCTGCTGGCATCACCCTCAGTGCTCTGGGTCAGGGCAACCTCAAGTGTTACAGTTCCATGATCTCCCAGTGAAGGCTCCTTGGGCTTGAGGCTCAACACTGGGCTGGTGTTCAGCTTCCTGGGTTGTTCCATGTCCATTATTTCTCCCCGTGTCTGTATCAGACTTGTGTGAGCTGGAGAACACCAAGAGAGCAGATCAGCAGCTTGGCACAAACACAGGCTCAGAGGTTCCCCCGAGCAGCAGGAGCTCGTCTCAAGGCCAGGCAGCGCGACAGCAGAGTGGGGGATGTGTTGTGGAGAGGAGAAGACCCCTTCAATCCATCCCATTATCCCCTCAGAGCAGGCCAGAGCACAGAGCTGGTTCTTTCCTGCTGTCTCCTGGGGCTCTGGGTGGGAGGGCAACATCCCTGGGGAATGGGTTTGCTGTAGCAGAGTTTCCCACAGCTCCAGATAAGCCAGGCTTGGGTTGCTCTGCAGGATCCAGTGAGGAGCCAGAGAGCCCAGAGGAAAGATCAGCACGGCAATGGGGGCCCAGGCTGGCAGGGGAGAAAAGCCCAGGGACTCCTTTGCTCCAGGCCTATTCCAACAGCAGCAGCACCTCTAGCTGTTACACCATGAAAAACTTCCTCAAGGGCACCAGAGCTCTGGGACTGTGCCATGGGAAACCTGGGCTGTGCCAGTGAGAGAGCCGAGCTCCTGGGGACCTTGGAAACCTGGCTGTATCTGTTTGCACAAGTGCAGCCTCGCCCTGCTGTGCATTGATGTTCTCTGCCCAGCTAGAGCAGGACGCTGCTTTGGTCCCCCTGCACAGGCCAACGAGGGGTTAACGGTGCTTGCTGTTCCCCCTGCAGAGCACATCGGGGGCCCTGCCCTTTTCCCTGCACGGGGGCAGTGGAGATCCCAGTGAGATGTTCCTTCTCCAGACAGTATGTGGCACACAAGATCTGTACAATCCCCAGGAACTTTTCAACCCGAGGTGTTTTGTCCCAGTCCTGCACTCCAAGAGGAGATCAGGACCCCCCCAAGACGGGGCAGTGCTGCAGCATCTCCCCAGGCTCAAGTGGCAGATTTGAGCTCCCCCAGCCCCTCCGGACACCAACCGCACTGCGGGGCGCTGCTGCTGCACAGCTTCTCGCAGAGGAACTGGATGCTTATGCTCCTGCACGGGCTCTCGGGGAGGGGACGCTCCTGGCACAGGCAGCAGGCCACCTCCTTGGGCACTTGGCTAAAGACAAGAGGGCATTATTGCAGCAACACCCGGCCACCCAACCCATGGCTCCGAGCCCAGCTCAGGGAACACGCGGATACCACGCATGGGGCTTGTGCTTCACTGTGTGCCACAGTCCTGGAAAGTCTCCTCACTCCCAGTGCAGAACATTCAAAAGGGGATTGTGTCCTGGAAAGCGGAACTGCTCCCAAAATACCAGTGACACAGAAATGCGCCGGCCCAGAGCTCAAACTCCCCTTTGAGCAACCTGCAGCCAGTCACCCAAAAGGTGGAACTGCTGAGCAGGGGCAGGTTCCCAGAAGGAAGCAGCCGCTCTTGAGCTTACTGGGCTTGTTTTGGCTTTGTGGCACACGGATTTGGTTCCCAAGCAGAGCCCTTGTCCCAGCACTCGGGGCCTACTGGCAGCTGGGGCTCAGTCCCACACACTCACAGGGTTTCCAAGCTCAGCGTGGTCTGCAGGAGCAGCAGCAGCGTCTGCGGAGTCACTTGGGTGGCACTGAGGTCTCTGCAAGCATTGGAAAGACTCCATGAAATTCTCCAGTGACCATGCCAGACCTCTGCTCTGAGAGCAAGCCCAGGGCCCTGAGGATCGTGCTGCTGTGGGCAGAGGCATCCACTTCTGCCTGATCAAAGGGAAGCCATTCTGGAGCGCAGCTTCTCTCTGCCTTGCCCTGCTCTAAACCAGGCCGTCGGAATCAGGAGGGCAATCCTGCAGCTCTTGTGGCAGACAGCTGCCACCAGAAAGGACTGCCCCTCTCCTGACCCTCCTGCTGCCCTCCCCTGAGGACGGCTCCAGTCCCTGAGGGAGGCAGAGCCTCCAGCTGCTGGCCCGAGTGCTCCAGCAGGAGTGCAGTTTATTCCCAGAGCCCTGCGGCCACTCCACGGCCCCAGCCCTGGATGGGCTCTCGTCCCTGAAAGTTTGTGTCCAGGTCCTGGGTTGCTTTGCAACTGGGGACACGCCAGCACTGCCTGCCCTTTGCCTTGCTGTGCCGGAGCCAGGGGTAGCTGTGTCTCCAGCAGACTCGGGCTGGGCAAGAGGAAGGTTTGCTGCTGCACCTCTGCTGCTTTCCTGAGAACAGGGCACTCGGGAGAGACACAGATCTCTGCTGATCTGCTCCACAGGAGCCAATACTTACAGAAGGCTCACCGAGGGCAGCTTGAAGAAGGCAGTGTCAGCAATGACAGCCAGCGGGTTGCGGCTGAGGATCCTGAGAAACAAGAGAGCTCTGTCAGGGCTGGTGGCAAGGATGTGAGCTGGGTGTGCCGGGCACGTGGGGATGGCCTGGCCGGTCTCAAGGAAGCCTTGCAGCAGATGAGCAGGGCAGGGGAAAGGGCCTTTCCAGATACACGCTCCTGCTGCTCCCTGGCCGACAGCCACAGGAGCAAGCAGGACTTTGCAGAGGGCAAAGCTGCTCTCGCCTACTGACCCTGCAGAGAGCCTGCAGGACTCTCCCTGCCATGCCTTTAGCCCTGGTACCACTTACAGCTTCTGGAGAAACCGCATCCCATGCCGGGCCTGGAAAGTGCCGCTGCGGATCTGCGTGAGGCCATTGCCAGAGAGGTTTCTGGGGAAAGAGGAGGTCACACAAAGGAATCGGGCCTGTCCTATGAGAAGAGGGGGGGAAAGCAGGATCCCCTTGTAGGAAAGGTGCAATATCAAGGTGGAAGAGGGAGGAAACTGCTGCTTTCTCAGTGTTTGTAGCCTGTCCAGAATGGGAAGTGAAGGGCACAAGTGCTAACTCTGACTTCTGCAGCTAAGCTGGGCTCTGAGCAAGGCAGACTTACGGACTGTGGGGAAAACTACAGGAGCATTTTCCAACACAGGAAGGGTGCCCAGGGCAAAGACTGCGCCAAAAACACCAGAAAGGAACTTGATCACTCACAGAAGCTGCAGCAAAGGCAGTGGTTCAAAAGCCCGTTCCTCAATGGACACGATTTCATTGCAGGACAAATCCCTGTTGCAGTCAGAACACTCAATGTCACTTCCATTTGCCCTGTCGCTTTTACTTGCCTCTGCAGCCTTGATCCCAGCAGGGACAAAGGCCACGTGCCCATGGCTGTGGCTGGGCTGAGCAGCAGGGCCCCAGGGAGGGGCAGGCAGGAGCCCCTGGCCCTGGGCAGGGCACGGTGCTTACAGGCGCTTCAGCAGGACCAGACCTTCCAGGGAATGGCTCTTCACTACCCGCAGCTCATTGTCCCTGAGCACTCTGCAAGGGGACACAGGGACATTGTGACAGCGGCCACTGGGCAGCAACAAATGGCACTGTCATGGGAAAATCTCCTGCAGCAGCTCGACTGAAGCATCCCTTTGGGTCACTGCAGGCATCGTGCCCACTCCTGCCAAAGCAGGCATTTGCTGCTGGCTGCCTGAAGCTGACCACAGCTTGATCCCTGGGCAAACAGACACAGGGACAGTGCCCTGGGCTGCAAGAGATGCGGCTCATGGCATTTCCTGCCATGCTGGGAAGCCCTGGTGATTCACGGCCCTCATTGTAGAGCAGCTTTGTATTCCAATGGAAATGGGTGGTGTCGGGGCTGCTGCTGCAACCCCAGAGCAAAGGGTGGAAAACACCCAATCTCCTGACATTTGGAATGCTGCAGGGCACTTACAAGGTCTCAGTCCGTGGGTAGTCCTTCCAGGTTTGTTCTCCAACAGCAGCAATGGAGTTGCCAGTGAAATCTCTGCAAAGAAACCAAAGACCTCGGCCCCTCTCAGGAAAACCCATTTCCCTGCCACTCAGCTGCTGAGCTGGAAGCGGGCTTTGCCTGCACAAGGCCCAGTGTGCCCAGCCTGCCTTCACCCCCCTGCTGAGCCCAGGCCCCCAAACCCCCCCTGTCTCCGGCCAGGGAGTCCCCCGGGTGTCCCACATGGGCTTTGCAGCAGCAGGGAGCCAAGGAGGGGCAGCTGCAGGGCTCTGTGGGGCGGTGGGACTCACAGGACGGTGAGGGCCCGGCGGAGGCTGCCCGGGGGCACGGTGGCCAGGCCGGCGTGCCGGCAGTCCAGCCGCCCACGCCGTGGGCAGCGGCAGGGCTGTGGGCAGAGCTCCTCGCCCACTCCTGGGGAGGGGGCAACTGCCAGCAGCAGGGCCAGCAGGAGCTGAGCACACACGAGACGTGTCATCGGGTCCATGTCGAGACACGACTGGCTGCAGTCGCCTGGGATGCAGACCTGAGGTGCAGCTGTGGCAGTTCCTGTGTCACAGTGGTGCTGCCAATGTCATAGTGTCCTTCCATGTCACCGCAGCAACGCTCGCGTCACTGTGGTGTTGGTTGGCATCAGAGCTTGCAGCAATGCCGAGTTCAGGCAATGCTGTCACCAAATGACTCAGCCATCAATCTGCGGAATCGTGGAGTGGATTGGCTTGGAAGGGGCCTTAAGGATGAGCCAGTGCCACCGCTGCCATGGGCAGGGACACCTTCCACTATCCCAGGCTGCTCCAAGGCCTGTCCAGCCTGTGATGAATAAATCCTTCAGATGGAGTTCTGCTCCTGTCTCCACTCCCCGCTCCTGTCCCCGTGGCACTGCTGCTGTCTCTGCTCCTGTCCCCGCTCCTCGATCCTGTCCCCCCTCTCCCTGGCAGGGGGGGCACTCCCCGTGGCTCTGGCACCGTGCTGGGATCCTTGCAGGGCAGGTGGTTTCACAGCAATGAAAATTCCAGGGGACATCCCCCTGAGGAACTTTTTACAGCAGTCAGAGTTGTATGGTTTTTAAATAAATGTTCTAGGTTGTTTGTAACGTTAATTGTTAATGTGAAGTTCTTGGCCTCACCCTGTTTTCAGCCCCTAATTGTCTTACCCCATTTCCCTTCCCCTTTTCGTCGGCTTAATGACACTGCTGCCTTCCTAAAATGGCGCCTGTGACAGAGGAGGAGGAGTGACGTCAGTGGAGTAGATGCAAATGAAGAAAGACGCAGAGATGAAACCCCTAAAATAACGAGCCCAAATAATACCTAAGACTTAAAATAATGTTCCCCATTTGGGAAAAATAGCGAGGAAGGCAAAGTAACCATCCGGAGCTGCTCTCTTCTGGCGCCGTGTCCTAAACAGCACCCTACACCATAACCCACCCCCCCTTAAAAACGGACAATCTTTGGTCAGTGTTGGGACCCATGAGGATGAAGGACTCAGCTGTGCAGATACAGCTGAACTCCTCCTCATCTACTACTGCTCTTCGAGAGCAGTAGTAGTGAGCACAGCTGTTTGATTTCCACACCCAGAGATGGCCTCAAACAAAGGCCATGTGAAAGCAGCAGGCCACCTTGGCCATTTATGTCGCAGCCTGGCCTGAGAGAGCTCCAGGGCCAGCCACTGCTGCTCTGGGCGTCCTGTGCCAGGGCCCCCACCCTCACAGGGAAGAATTTCAACCAAACACATGACCTAACCCGGCTCTCTGTAACTCTGAAACCATTCCCATTTTTACTTGGGTTGTGTGGCCACGTTTTGGCATGGGGCTACAGGTGTTGAAGTTTCCTTTGCTCCTCGTAATTCTGCTGTGATTGTGTTGGCAATAAATGTCATTAATATCCCCAAGTTCCCGCCTGTTGTGTCCGGGACGCTGATGAGCGAGGGATCTCTCCCTTTCTCTCTGTTACCTCATGAGCATTTCGCTGTCTTTCTCTGCGCCGTCCCGTCGCGCAGGGCGGTGACAGCGCCTTTGGCAAGCACCTTCATCCAGCAAGGGCCGAACCCACCCCGCATGGCGCTGGTAGAGCGAGGGGCGCTTTGCCGAAAGCCGGGCCGAGCTCGGAACGGCCGCCGGGAGAGGCTGAGGCAGCCGCAGCGCCAATGGCGGGAAGCGCCGGGAGCCTGAGGGGCGGCAGCGCCGCCTCAGCGCGCCCGGAACAGCAGCGGCGGCGGCCGGACGGGCCCGGCCCGGCCCGGCCCTGCCCGCTGGAAGCGCCGCTGCAGCCGAGTCCCTGCGGCGAAGCACGGCACCAGCAGCGCTCCGGAGGCGGCAGTGTCCGGACACTGAGGGCACAGCTCCCGCCGCGGCCGCAGCGCCACATGAGCGCCGGCAGAGAGCGAGGGGCCGCTCGGCCTCAGCGCGGCGCCGCCGGCAGCGATCCCGTGCGCAGGAGGCCGCGGGCAGCTCTGGCAAGGCCGGCACGGTCCCGCGAGCAGCGCCCAGAGAGGCGCCCGGCCCGGGCGGGAAGCGCGGCCGCTCCGCCGCACGGGCAGCTCCGGCTCCGGGCAGCGGCCCCGGCAGCGGCGCCCCCGGCCTGAGGCGAAACGCGCGGGCCGACAGCTCGGGCCGGGGCGCCTCCGCCAGGCTCGGGGCACGGCGGCTTCCAGCTCCAGAGTGGCGCAGCCTCAGAGTCGCTGAGGATGGAAAAGACCTCCGCGTTCAGCGAATCCATCTGTGCCCGATCCCCACCTTGGCAGCCAGGCCAGAGCCCTCCGTGCCCCCTCCAGCCGTTCCTCAGACACCTCCAGGCATGGGCAGTTCACCACCTCCTTGGGCAGCTCTTTCCATGACCTGACCACCGTTTGCAGGAAGAAACTCATCCCTGACGTCTGTGTTTCGTGTCTTCCCCACCCTGACACTATTTTAAGGCTCTTATGAGCCATATTAGACAAAGGTGCGTTTAACACACCAGCTACATCCCAGGGGTTCAATGCTTGCCAGTTGAAACCTGAGTCCTGCTTCTGGCACCAGGTACACAAGCACAATGCTGTACACGTTTATGCAGCCCCACAGAAATGGGCAGAGCCCAGCAAACATGTACACACTTCCAGAACACTCTGCACAAAACCAGCATTTATTGGGAAAGCATTCCCAGCTGGGAACAGACACAAAAGCTGCACACAGGGGGCTGTGCAGGGTCACATGCGCAGGGTGCCCCCACGAAGTCATGGCCCTGGGAAGGCTGCAGCTCTTTGAGCCTTGATGTGGTGACTGCTTGGGGCACCCCAGTGCCAGTCGCCAGAGGACTTTGGGCTGTCCTAAGCATGGCACCCACCAGCTGCATTCTCCTCAGCAGAGAGCGGCCGTGCAGTCAGTGCTCCAGATCTCGTAGTGCTGCATGCAGAGAAGGGCCCAGGCTGGAACATCTTGTCTCTGGGGAACAGCATTTCCTTAGGCTTCTTTCAGAGGCTCCATGGTTCACCTTCCTCTCACTGAGAACCTTTAGAAGCAGCCCAGTCTTTGAGCACAGACTGGCTGGAGCTGGGGCAGGCTGCAGTCCATCCTCAGGGCTTCCCCCATGTGGGCCATGAACCTCTGCAGGCCTTTGTCTGGCTCCAGAAACTGCTGGTGATGATTGATCATGACTTCCAAGAGTTCTGGAAGCAGCACAAGGTCTGGACATTGGGGGCTCCAAGGTTTATTGAGGAGCATGGAATCTTCCTCCTCTGTGGTGTCAGGGATGATCAGGGGGTGCCAGCCTAGAGAGGAATGCTCCCCTTCAGCCGAGGCCTCTCCCCTGCTGCTCGCAGTGGGTCAGCTCTGAACCAGCAGGTCAGGGAGAAAATCCAGGTTCCCATTTAGACTACTACTACTATTGCTACTACTACTACTACTACTAGACTACAACTACTATTACTACTACTACTACTACTAGTAGTACTAGACTACTGCTACTTGACTGCTACCCAACTTTGATGGGGTGGTTCTGGGCTGTCCCTCTGCTTTCACAGGGCTCACCACCTCATAGAAAAGCTGATTATGTCCAACTCAAGAGTACTTTGGGCTGTCCTAAGCATGGCACCCAACAGCTGCATTCTCCCCAGCAGAGAGGGGTCGTGCAGTCAGTGCTCCAGATCTCGGGGTGCTGCATGCAGGGCAGGGCCCAGGCTGGACCATCTTGTCTTTGGGGAACAGCATTTCCTTAGGTCCTTTCATGTGGAATAACAGCAAAGAAACAACATGCAAGGAAATAAGGGCAAGGAAATAACTGTGAAGGAAATTCAAGGAAATAGTAAAGGAAAGAGTAGTGAGGAAAAAGCAAGAATATTGCCTCCAAGGAAGCGTTATGCAAGGAAATAAAAGCAAGTAAATGACAAGGAAACAACAGCTAAAGAACTGTGATCCAAGGAAATATCCTGGAATAGAGCCACCAGATCAGCAGCGTCCAAGGAAAGCATCAGGAGTTCCTACATCAGAACAAAAGCTGAAGAGGAAGTGCAGCCATTGCCTGTACTAAAAGTATCTGCCAGGCTCTTGATTCCCAGGAAAATTAATTGCTGGCTTAACTTTGTACCTGGCAGGGTACTGGGATGTGGAGAAACAGATTTTCCTACACCATTCAGCTTGCTGGGAAGACACT